>APFE030525486.1:0-18810 GCA_000404065.3 Pinus taeda
AGCTCATCCTTTTTGCCAAATCCCCCCATTAATCCATGCTCAGATTTGTCCATGACAAGCAAACTAAAATACTCTATTTCAAAATGACAAGGCATACCTTTAGATTCGGGGGGCCCACCTTCAAACATACGATAATGGTAGATGGTTGAAGGATGACATGGCTAGCTCAGGTGGCAGAGAAATGCGCAATGAGCTAGCTCATGGCTGCAAGGGGTTGCCTACTGCCAGTTGAGGACCATCTCGGAGAAAAAATTTGTCCTAGGGATATTACCCACAAAATGGTGGGTAACATGTACCACATTGGGTTTTTTTAGAACCCAAGTATGACACTTGTTATCCTTGTATTGTGTATACTATAGTGCTCAATATGGGTTTGCCTTGTTGGTTACTTGTATGGACTTAGTTCATGTTTTATGTTTTCCTCCCTTGCCTATTTTATATAAAGGGAAGGGTGCTAAATTCTTTTATCCCAGATCTAATTTACTTTACTTCAAAAATTTATTAATAATCCAGAAAATATTTATCTCAAATATTTCTGAAATTATTGATAAAATAAAACATGATGGTATACAAACTCATAAAATAAAATGCAACGGAAGTAAACTAGGGAAATCAATCACGCTTCAACATCAAATTGTTTCTCAACGCAATCTTCTTTCATATTAATTTCCTCGCCAAAATTTGGGCTAAGGCCCATAGAGAATACATAGAAAATTACAACTATTGGGAAAAATGAAAAATGAGATTGTGGAAATTTGCACTACTGAAGAAACTCAACCTCAAGAAAATTAAGCCTCCCTCACTAGCGATTTGGCCCCTATTTTCCCTCGTATGACCCTTGCACACTTAAGAAATTTGGCCTCTATATATTTTGGCCCTCCTATTCATCTGACTTGGCCTCTCTCTGCCCTCAACTTGGATTCCCCTTAGATTTCTTCTGAAATTCCCTGTTGCAATTCTTCTTATTTCTATTCAGTCTAAATTAGCCTCTTTCTCTTAAGAAAACCGCTTCCTCAACAATTGTCGTGTCTTCACCTTTCCCTTAGGCTTATTTTATAATTTCATTAAGACAAAATCACTAACCCTGATCTCCTAAGTGATGAATGTCTAGAATTAAATCCTAATCCTCAATTGAGATTATATTCTAACTCACTTAAATAATTTAATTATTTATCCTTGGAAATAAAATAAAAAGAAAATGAAAAAGGTGATTCTCTATTTATATGAGGTCTACTTCTTCTAATTTCTAATTAAAAGCCCCACGCAAGTTTGATTTTTCAGTGGACAAAAGTAATATTGGGTTACAAGCCAACCCACTAGCTTTATAAGATAATATGGCAGGATAAACATAAATGTGTGTGACATAGACCTAAAAAGGAGATGACTTCATATTGTTTTAGGGATCGAAATGCTCCATCAAGGCAAAGACAAGGCTCAAAAATATCTTCAAGCATCTCAGTGAAATCCCCTAATCACACATCAAAGCAGCTCCAAGGGTCGAAAATCCAGTTGTGGATTCTAGGCATCATCTCCATGGGTTTCAAGTGAGAAATGTGTTGCCTCGTATCTCTAGCGTTAGGGCTCCATCGGGTGCAACAAAAGCTCCTCAATCAGACCAAGAATAGCCATCCTCCTTTGAGCCCTGGATCATGGCATGCCCATCAAGTAGAGTGAAGGCTAGCTTGGGGGCATGTTTTGTCCATTGGTACATCACCAAAGATCCTCCATGCTAGGTAAGAGAAGCCCAATGTTCTAGCTCCTTGGGCTGCTCTGGGATGCAAATTATTTGCCCAAGTCATCAAAAGGTGTAACGCTCAACGAAAAGTGGGAAACATTGCATCTGTTATGTCATCATGTTCTCTAGAATGTAGGATGTGGCCTAGGAATTATGTGGAGTGGCGTGCCCTCAAGACCTCTAATGCTTTGGATGTAACTTGTTAAAATCAACTCAAAGTCAAGTGAAATAAACCACTCATTAGAGACTAAGATCATAAATGCATCTAAGTGGACCCTAATGAAGCATTTAGGGCATATTAATGCTTCAAACTGGGACCACATTGAAATATTTTACTAGGTGTTCCCTACCTTTGTAGGGGTGGCTAAGTATTCAACCCTATTAGGTTCTTCTAGCCCCTAAGGGGAGGTGGCATTTCCAAGGTTAACCATTCAATCAATATGCACTGGTGTAAATAAGTGACAACCGAAAGGAAGAACTTTCGTGGCCAAGTGCCATGGTCAGGAGACCAACTAATGAGAGTCCACATCTTGAGTGTATAGATGTAATGGAGAGAGCAATCATGGATGCATGAGTTACCTTGCTTGTCCTTCTTTTCCCACCCCTTTGGTGCACCTTTTAATTTTTTTTATAATGATTTGTGTTTTGGTGCATAGTTGAAGGGTCAAAGCTTGATTTTTATAATATAGCATTTAATTTACCCCTTAAGATGTGGTGGTTTGTCACTAATTAGGGTTGGGACATGCAAGGGTTCATTTTCATGAGATGGAGCATCAAGTACTCTGGAACTGCGTGATGGTTGATGAGTAAGGTGGAGATCATGCTTGGCTTTTGCCCACGCGCTAAATTATGTCTCGACCATCTTTTGGATTTTGATTTTATTTTCCTTCATTGTGCCCATATTATGCCTTTCCATTATTTTCACTGCATCAACCTGCATGGCAATGTTTTTTGGCCCTACTCAAATATGTAGATAAGAGAGCACCAAATCCCAATGAACCTATGACAGTTGAACGCGAATATTAGAGATAGTATCAAGGGCTTATAATGTGTTGTGGAAGGTGCTATGTATGGTAAAGGGAGAATGGACACGCTATTTCAAATCTAGGTCTTCCAAGTAATGCTTCTCCTAGAACCCTAAGTCCTTAGGGGAAGTCCCATTGGACTAGGGATAAAAATTAACCCCCTTCGTAAAGTGAGAAAATAAATTTATAGCCGATATCGGTCAATCATCTAGATCATCCCTTTCTACTAAATGCCCAAAACACTAAGTAAAAGAACCAAATTGCAAAATGATCAAAGTACTTGTTAAGTGGTATCCCATCATTCAAGAGGAGTGCTGGATAGTGACAGGTATAATTACTGGTGCAGATGGTGGAGGAGCTGACATATCATCATCATCAAGCTAATGTGTAGGGTTGTTGGCTGGTTGGATATCCAAAATAGGAGAACAATTTTTCTGCTAGGGTTAGCCATTTTGGTGGGTAACACCTCTCCTCTATTTTTATTTTATGCGCTAGAATAGTGTGATAAGGCTGAGATGAATGGAATTGAGGAAGTGAACTATTTTCTGTTCTTTTAGAATCACATGTGCAAAAATGTGAAGCATTGAGCTAGATCCTCTGAAACAAGAACAAACAAACTTGTCAACCTCTCTTTTTGGCCAAAATTTCCCTTTTCTTCGTATTTCCTTTGGATCCTGAGTGATTTAAGTTATCTCTTTAGCTAAGATATCTCTTGAAGAGTGGGAAGTAGGCTAGGTCACACATTATTATATTATAATTTTGGTGACTATGTCATTTCTCTATGATGAGAGTCAATTTAGTTCATCCTTTTGATGGCTCCTTTTGGGTTGAAGGCATCGTTAGTGAATTGGAACTACTGTTCCTTGGGGAAACCCTCCCCTTATCCTTCTTCTCTTTCTTTCATGGGAGATTTCTTATCCTCGCCTATCTTTTGACATTCTAAATGTTTTCATTGGTGCTTTGTTAGCTATTGTGGTTATTCCAAAAGTGTTTTCACATAGCTAAGAGAGTGCTTGGTCTCCTAGTCCATATGAGATGCTTGGTGGACATATGGATGGCTTAATTTGGGTGGATGATTGACCTTGTTTAGAGTGCTAGAACGATGCATTTACCCAGGAGGTTGTTATCCTAATCAACATTATGACTAGCCCATTGGGTGCACAGAATGGGGAGGTCATTTGTTTGATTACATGAGATACTTAGCTCAAAGGAGGAGTTTTAGGTACCTAGCCCTATGGAGTTTGGACACTTGACTTGAGGACGCTTGGGTCGAGGAGCATATTTCATAGAGGTTGAGCATGGACCTAGACACATGTTAAGAAGCATTGGCACATAATAACCACCTTGACACACATGTTGAGGCGTGTTGGGCAGAAAAGGGCATGTGATGCATAACTAGAGGAGGAATGCCTTAAATGAGGACACTTGGAGAGTGAAACACGATGGGAGAGGGAGTGGTGTTGGTCTAGTAATGTGTTGGAGCGTGCACAATCTTAGAGGAGGGGGCATTGAGCCTAAGGAGCTTCATGCTTGGATTGTGTACAGTTACCGCTCAAACTAGTAGGGGACCTAAAGGGAATCCCTAAAGGGCTAATGCTAGGCCAAGGGCAACAAATGGAGTCTTAGTCCACTGTCACTTGTCTTGGGGCACAAAAGTGTCCTCATGGGCCTCCAAACAAATTGAAGATACCTGCCTCCAAACAAATCGAAGATACCTGTAGGCTTCCCTCAAGGGCTAGGATGATGGTGTTGGTGATGCCACATCATTGTGGATGTCGTGGATCATCTCCCAAGTGTATGGTGTAAATTTGGAGCCGACTGGGCATGATGGATCAAGTGCATCCTTCTCGTCCCATAAGTGAACCACGAGCAATCATTCAATGGCTTGAGGAATCCATGGATTGTAATCTTCTGTTGTGTAGGTCCATGGCTCTCAACGCTCACCCTACATGTGTCAATGTAGCCCTCTCTAGGATTAGGACCGCGTATAGGGAGACCAAACACAAGATGGAAACCATCTGCAATTCTGCATAAGATCCAATACATCCCCTAGCCTTCTAGTACAACAAGTCATTAGAGAAATTGAGTAAATGAGCCTACCTAATCATGGACCACAGGTGGGGAGTTCATAATGGCCTGCCCTTCCATAATGGGCTTTGATATGTGCCAATGCCTCCTAATTCCAAATGGGGTTAACCAATAATCCTATTAGGTGGTTTCTACTTGTAAAGGGGATAATATAGTCAAGGTACATCCTTCGAGAGGTGGCGACACGTGACAAATAGGTGAATGAAGTACGGAATGAGAAAGGGTAGCCCTGGGTCACATGTTGCGTTACAAGGGTAGCTAATAAGAGGGAAGCCCACACTTGGGTTTATAATGTGTAGGAGGGGGAAATCATGGTACATGAGGTGCCCTGACCTTGATTTTTCCACCCTCCTTTAATACCTTTGCCTTTTTGTGATTTTCTTTGATTAACTGCTCGGGGCTCTAGGGGTTAGAGCATGATGTATAAGATATAACAATGAATTCCCCCTTTTAAGGTGGGGTGGTTCATTGCCCACTAGGGGTAGGGACAATCATGGGTTCCTATATGATGATGGAGGCTCATACAACCTGTAGGAACCAAGTTGATGGCCATGATAATGGGGTTCAACTCATGTATTGTCTTTTGCCCATGTGCTAAATGCTTTTGTCCCGGCCATTTTGTCATTTTGTGGTACTTTTCTGGTTGAATGTGGCCATATGTGCTTTTAACTTTCTTTTCAGCTGCATCAACCTCCGACCTTCGTTCCAAGCCATGACGTAAGGTGTGGGCAAGGTGAAGGGGCGAGCTAACTCTATGTGGACTCGATGGAGGAATGTGGATCCAGGTGGGACAAAATATGGATGGGGTGATAATGAATGGAAAGAGGGTAATATAAGCGGATAAGGGAGCGGGACCACGCAACCAAAATCAGGGTTTGTCGTGAAATACCATCCCTGGAACCAAATGATCAGTAAAAGAGATACCACGGGACTAGAATCCAAGGTTAATTCCCAAAAGGGATGTAGGGGATAGAAGCACAGACCTAGCCCATCCTTTCTGCCGAAACCCCCCATTAATCCATGCCCAAAAGTGTCCATGACATGTACACTACAATACTCTATTTCAAAATGACAAGGCATACCTTTAGATTTGGGAGGCCCACTTTATAACATATGGTCATGGCAGATGGTTGAGGGACCACATGGCTGCCTCAGGTGGCGGATAAATGGCGCAATAAGCTAGCTTATGGCTGCAAGGGGTTCCTTGTCTCCGGCTGAGGACCATCTCAGAGAAAAAATTTCTCCTAGGGATATTACCCACAAAATGGGTGGTAACATGTACCACGTTGGGTTTTTGTAGAACCCAAGTATGACACTTGTTATCCTTGTATTGTGTATACTATGGTGCTAAATGTGGGTTTGCCTTGTTGGTTACTTGTATGGACTTATTTCAGGTTTTATGTTTTCCTCCCTTGCCTATTTTATATAAAAGGAAGGGTGTTAAATTCTTTTATCCTAGATTTGATTTACTTTACTTTAAAAATTTATTAAAAACCTAGAAAATATTTATTTCAAATATTTCTGAAATTTTTAATAAATAAACATGATGGTATACTAACTCAGAAAATAAAATGCAATGGAAGTAAACTAGGGAAATCAATCACACTACAACATCAAATTTGTTCCAAATGCAATCTTCTTTCATATTAATGTCCTCCCCAACATTTGGGCTTAGGCCCATAGAGAATACATAGAAAATTACAACTATTTGGAACTTGGAACTCGATCCTACTATGAAAAATGGGTCTATGGAAATTTGCACTGCTGAAGAAACTCAACCTCAAGAAAATTAAGCCTCCCTAAGCATCAATTTGGCCCCTTTCGTTTCCCTCGTATGCTCCTTGCGCACTTAAGAAATTTGGCCTCTGTATATTTTGGCCCTCCTATTCATCTGACTTGGCCTCTCTCTGCCCTCAACTTGGATTCCCCTGAAATTTCTTCTGAAATTTCTTGTTGCAATTACTCTTACTTCTCTTCAGTCTAAATTAGCCTCTTTCTCTTAAGAAAACCGCTTCCTCAACAATTGTTGTGTCTTCACCTTTCCCTTAGGCTTATTTTATAATTTCATTAAGACAAAATCACTAACCCTAATCTCCTAAGTGATCAATGGCTAGAATTAAATCCTAATCCTCAATTGAGATTATATTATAAGTCACTTAAATAATTTAATCATTTATCGACAGAAATCAAATAAAAACAAAATGAAAAAGGTGATTATCTATTTATATGAGGTCTACTTCATATTTATTTTAGGGATCAAAATGCTCCATCAAGGCAAAGACAAGGCTCAAAAATGTCTTCCGGCATCATGATCATCCTTCATCTTAGGGAAATTCCCAAATCACACATCAAAGCAGCACCAATGGTCGAAAATCCAGATGTGGGAGCTAGACATCATCTCCATGGGTTTTAACTGAGAAATGTGGTGCGTCGTATCTCTAACATTAGGGCTCCATCACGTGCAACAAGGCCTCCTCAATCATACCAAGAATAATGGTCCTCCTTTGAGCCCTGGATCATGGCATGCCCAACAAGTAGAGTGAAGGCCAACTTGGGGGCATGTTTTGTCCATTGGTACATCACCAAAGATCCTCCATGCTAGGCAAGAGAAGCAAAATGTTCTAGCTCCTTGGGCTGCTCTGGGATGCAAATTAATTGCACAATTCATCAAAAGGCCTAACGCTTTGCAAAAAGTGGGCAACATTGCATCTGTTATGTCATCATGCTCTCTAGAATGTAGGATATGGTCGGGGAATTATGTGGATTGGGGTGCCCTCAAGACCTCTAATGCTTTGGATAACCTGTCAAAATCAACTCAAAGTCAAGTGAAAGCAACCACTCATTAGAGACTAAGATCATAAATGCATCTAAGTGGACCATACTGAAGCGTTTAGGGCATATTAATACTTCAAGCTGGGAGCACCTTGAAATATTTTACTAGACCAAGTCCATTAAAGGTGTTCCCTACCTTTGTAGGGGTGGCTAAGTATTCAACCCTATTAGGTGCTTCGAGCCCCCAAGGGGAGGTGGCATTTCTAAGGTTAACCATTCAATCAATAGGCATTGGTGTAAATAAGTGACAATGGAAGGGAGAACCTTCATGGCCAATTGCCATGGTCAGGAGACCAACTAATGAGAGTCCACACCTTGAGTTTACAGATGTAATGGAGGGAGCAATCATGGATGCATGATTTACCTTTCTTGTCCTTCTTTTCCCACCCCTTTGGTGCACCTTTTACTTTTTTTTTTATAATGATTTGTATTTTGGTGCATAGCTGAAGGGTCAAAGCTTGATTTTTATAATATAGCATTTAGTTTACCCCTTAAGATGTGGTGGTTTGTCACTAATTAGGGTTGGGATATGCAAGGGTTCCTTTTGATGAGATGGAGCATCAAGTACTTTGGAACTGAGTGATGGCTAATGAGGAGGGTGGAGATCATGCTTGGATTTTGCCCATGCGCTAAATTGTGCTTCGACCATCTTTTGCATTTTGATCTTATTTTCTTTCATTGTGGCCATATTATGCCTTTCCATTCTTTTAGCTGCATCAACCTCCAGGGCAATGTTTTTTGGCTCTACTCAAATATGTAGATAAGAGAGCACCAAATCCCAATGAAGCAATCGCAGTTGAACCTGAAGAATAGTGATAGTATCAAGGGCTTATAATGTATTGTGGAAGGTGTTATGTATGATAAAGGGATAATGGACACTCTATTTCAAATCTAGGTCTCCTAAGTAGTGCCCCTCCTAGAACCCTAAGTCCTTAGGGGAAGTCCCATTGGACTAGGGATTAAAATTGACTCCCATGGTAAAGTGAGAAAACAAATTTATGGCTGATATCGGTCAATCATCTAGATCACCCCTTTCTCCATACTAAATGCCCAAAACATCAAGTAAAAGCAGGAAATTGCAAAATGATCAAAGTACTTGTTGAGTGGTATCCCATCATTCAAGAAGCACGTTGGATAGTGACAGGTATAGTTACTGGTCCAGATGGTGGAGGAGTTGACATATCATCATCGTCAAGCTAATGTGTAGGGCTGTTGGCTGGTCAGATATCCAAAGTAGGAGAACATTTTTTCTGCTAGGCTTACCCATTTTGGTGGGTAACACCTCTCGATTTTTGTTTTATGCGCTAGAATAGTGTAATAAGGCTGAGATGAATGGAATTGAGGAAGTGAAATATTTATTGTTCTTTTGGACCTTGAGTGATTTAAGTTATCTCTTTACCCAAGATATCCCTTGAAGAGTGGGAAGTAGGCTAGGTCACACATTATTTTGTTATAATTTTGGTGACTATGTCATTTCACTATGATGCGTGAGTGTCAATTTAGTTCATCCTTTTCATGGCTCCTTTTGGGTTGAAGCCATTGTTAGTGAATTGGAATTACTCTTCCTTGGGAAACTTCCTTCTTACCCCTTTTCTCTTTCTTTCATGGGAGATTTCTTATCCTTGCCTATCTTTTGACCTTCTAAATTCTTTCATCGGTGCTTTGTTAGCTATTGGGGTTATTCCAAAAGTGTTTTCACATAGCTAGGAGAGTGCTAGGTCTTCTAGTCCATAGGAGATGCTTGATGGACATATGGATGGCTTAATTTGGGTGGATGATTGACCTTGTTTAGAGTGCTAGCATGATGCATTTACCTAGGAGGTTGTTATCCTAATCAACATTATGACTAGCCCATTGGGTGCACACAATGGGGAGGTCATTTGCTTGATTACGAGAGATACCTAGCTCGAAGGAGGAGTTCTACTCACCTAGCCCTATGGAGTTGGACACTTGACTTGAGGACGCTTGGGTCGAGGAGCATACTTCATAGAGGATGAGCATGAACCTAGACACATATGTTGAGAAGCATTGGCACATAATGACCACCTTGACAGACATGTGGAGGCGTGTTGGGCAGAAAAGGGCATGTGATACATAACTGGAGGAGGAATACCTTAAATGAGGACACTTGGAGAGAGTGCACCATGTTAGAGGAGGGGGCATTGATCCCAAGGAGGATCATGCTTGGATTGTGTACTCTTATTGCTCAAACTAGCAGGGGACCTAAAGGGAATCCCTAAAGGGAAAATGCTAGGCCAACGACAACAAATGGAGTCTTAGTCCACTATCACCTTAGTTAAGACTCTCTTCTACTTACGGAATTTCACCGATGGGACGAAACTCAGTATGTGTGGGATCACTAATGAAGGATAAGTCAATGGATATGAGTGACTCGAATATAGCTTTGCTAGAATTTGAAGGATAAAGATTGCTTGCTTTGTAATCAAGCTATTATGTAATCTAGGGAAAGGAGGAGAGGATTTGAGGGTTAGGTTTATGTGATAAGGCTTGTGAAGGAGTTTCCCAATCCCTAAAATCCTTGTTATAAATTGTATCTCAGATGGTTCTTGAAGGATGGTCTTTCAAAGGAGTGGGACCACACGGGCCAAGTGGACCTGGTCTAAGGTATTGGGAAGGAATGTAGCAACATATCATATTCTTACCCTAATAAGGTGGGGAGAGGATCAAAGAAAATATAATTGCTCAAGATGTTGGTTTGACCCTGGGAAGTGCTAGCCTTGGGGATGGCAGGGCAAGTTTTGGTCCTGGAGCTAGGGATTGGCTTTTCTCCCAACTCCACCATCAGAATGTCTTCAAATTTGGAGGAGGGCTAGAGGAAAGGCCAGCGTAGGAGACCCTAGGAGATCGAATTTTTTTAGTTGCTAACTTGTCAGGAAATTAATGCCCTAGGCACTCCAATGGGACTAGACTTGGGAAAAGGTGAAAGAATAAGAGTTTTGGTGACCACCCTTGGCAGATCAGTGCCTTACTCCTTGGGAGAATGGAGTCGATGTTGATTATGTGTAATATTTCTTGGTTCCCAATCAAGGAGGCCTCAAAATTACTTCACCAATCATCTAGGTCAAGTGAAACCAATCTTGCAGCTTTTATACTTCAAATGCACAAGCAAAATTGCTTATCGAGGTCAAGTTTTACCCCTAGGATATTTCGCTCACACTACATGGCCCATACATAGAGAGAACATTATAATAGAGACAATTCCACAATATTAAGCAATAACTGCATGCAACAATTAGCCTAGATCCAGAAAAAAAGCGTGAAATTCTCTAAAGACGAGAGAGATCCTATCCAAAGTGATGATGAGAAATGATCTCACCTCACTTGTATTTATACACAACTTAGGACTTAGGAGTTCGAGTTAGCCTCCTTGGCTTACACAAGCCCTAGAAATAAAATAATGTTCTAATAATAAAACATCTGGTGGCAAGCCCACCAAAATGGCTTATAAATGAAAAGATGTGCCTCTCAAGAGGTCAAATAACAATCTATGCATGTCGTAGGGCCCTCTAAGAGACCTAATGAGGTCCATGGGTGGCATAATGAAGAGAAGGACCCTCAAAAGCAATGCGCAAGGGGTTGGCCCCTTGTAATAACCTGTGGTCCTCCAAATTACATACGAGGGAACACAAGTGTCCTCATGGGGCTCCAAAGGAATCGAAGATACCTATACGCTGCCCTCAAGGGCTAGGATGATGGTGTGGGTGATGCCACATCATCGTGGAAGTCCTGGATCATCTCTCAAGTGTATGGTGTAGATCTGGGGCCGACTGGGCACAATGGATCAAGTGCATCCTCCTCATCCCATAAGTGAACCACGGGCAATATCTGAATGGCTGTGGGAAGCCATGGATTGTAATCTTCTGCTGTGGAGGCCCATGGATCTCAACGATTGCTCTACATGTGCAAATTTAGCCCTCTGGAGGATTAGGACCCCGTATATGGAGACCAGACCCTAGATAGTGCAGGAAAATTTCTAAAGGGTTAGACTTAGAAATTTCAACAGTTTATTGTCCACCAGGCATCGAGACAATCATCGGTTCCTTTATGATTAGGGAGGCTCATAGAACCTATAGGAACCAGGCTGATGGCCATGATAATGGGGTAGAGATCATGTATTGGCTTTTGCTCGTGTGCTAAATGATTTTGTCCCGACCATCTTTTGCTTTTTGTGGTACCTTTCCTATTGAATGTGGCTATATATGCTTTTAGCTTTCTTTTTAGCTGCATTAACCTCCGGGCTTCATTTCAAGCCATGACCCAAGGTGTGGGCAAGGGGAAGGGTCGAGCTACCTATGTGGATTCGATGGAGGGATGTCGACCCAAGTTGGAGAAAAGATGGATGGGGTGATAATGAATGGAAAGAGCGTAATATAAGCGGATACGGGAGCGGGATGACACAACCAAAATCAGGGTCTCCCGTGAAATACCATCCCTAAAACAAAATGATGAGTAAAAGAGATCCCACGGGACTAGAATCCAAGTTTAATTCCTAAAAGGGGTCTAGGGGATAGAAGCACAGACCACGTCCATCCAATTTGTTGAATGCCCCCATTAATCCATGCCCAGAAGTGTCCATGACAAGCAAACTACAATACTCAATTTCAAAATGACAAGCCATACCTTTAGATTCGGGAGGCCCACCTTCAAATATATGATCATGGGAGATGGTTGAGGGACCACATGGCTAGCTCAGGTTGTGGAGAAATGGCACAATGAGCTAATTGATGGCTGCAAGGGGCTTCTTGTTTCCAACTAAGGACCATCTCGGAGAAAAACTTTCTCCTAGGAATATTACCCAAAAAATAGTAGGTAACATGTATCACATTGGGTTTTTGTAGAACCTGAGTATGACACTTGTTATCCTTGTATTGTCTATACTATAGTGCTCAATCCTACTATGAAAAATGGGCCTTTGGAAATTTTCACTACTGAAGAAACTCAACCTCAAGAAAATTAAGCCTCCCTCACCTGCAATTTGCAATTCTTCTTACTTCTCTTCAATCTAAATTAGCCTCTTTCTTTTAAGAAAACCGCTTCGTCAACAATTATTGTGTCTTCACGTTTCCCTTAAGCTTATTTTATAATATATTAAGACAAAATCAATAACCCTAATGTCCTAAGTGATCAATGGCTAGAATTAAATCCTAATCCTCAATTCAGATTATATTCTAAGTCACTTAAATAATTGAATTATTTATCCTTAGAAATAAAATAAAAACAAAATGAAAAAGGTGATTCTCTATTTATATGAGGTCTACTTCTTCAAATATCTAATTAAAAGCCCCTATGCAAGTTTGATTTTTCAGTGGACAAAAGTAAAATTGGGTTACAAGCCAACCCACTAGTTTTACAACATAATATACCAAGATAAGCATAAATGTGTGTGGCGTAGACCTAAAAAGGTGATGCATCATATTGTTTTAGGGATCAAAATGCTCCATCAAGGCAAAGGCAAGGCTCAAAAATGTCTTCAAGTATCATGATCATCCTCTATCTCAAGGAAATCCCCATATCACACATCAAAGCAGCTCCAAGGGTCAAAAAGCCAGTTGTGCGTGTTAGACATCATCTCCATGGGTTGCAAGTGAGAAATGTGGTGCCTTGTATCTCTAGAGTTAGGGGTGCATCGGGTGCAACAACACCTCCTCAATCATATTAAGAATAACCATCCTACTTTGAGCGTTGGATCATGGCATGCCCATTAGGTAGAGTGAAGGACAACTTGGGGGCATATTTTGTCCATTGGTACCTCACCAAAGATCCTCCATGCTAGGCAAGAGAACCCCAATGTTCTAGCTCCTTGGGCTACTCTTGGATGCATATTAATTGCCCAATTAATCAAAAGGCCTAATGCTCTGCCAAAAGTGGGCAACATTGCATCTGTTATGTCATCATGCTCTCTAGAATGTAGGATATGGCCAGGGAATTATGTGGAGTGGCTTGCCCTTAAGACCTCTAATGCTTTGGATAACGTGTCAGAATCAACTCAAAGTCAAGTGAATGCAACCACTCATTAGAGACCAAGATACTAAATGTATCTAAGTGGACCATACTGAAGCGTTTAGGGCATATTAATACTTCAAATTGGGAGCATTTTGAATTATTTTACTAGACCAAGTCCATTAAAGGTGTTCCCTACCTTTGTAGGGGTGGCTAAGTATTCAATCCTATTAGGTCCTTCTAGCCCTCAAGGGGAGGTGGCATTTCTAAGGTTAACTATTCAATCAATAGGCATTGGTGTAAATAAGTGACAATGGAAAGGAAGAACATTCATGGCCAAGTGCCATGGTTAGGAGACAACTAGTGAGAGTCCACATCTTGAGTGTATAGATGTAATTGAGGGAGCAATCATGGATGCATGAGTTACCTTGATGCTTGATGGACATATGGATGGCTTAGTTTGGGTGGATGATTGACCTTGTTTAGAGTGCTAGCATAATGCATTTACCTAGGAAGTCGTTATCCTAATCAACATTATGACTAGCTCATTGGGTGCACACAATGGGGAGGCCATTTGCTTGATTACAAGAGATACCTACCTCGAACGAGTAGTTCTAGGCACCTAGCCCTATGGAGTTTGGACACTTGACTTGAGTACGCTTGGATCGAGGTGCATACTGCATAGAGGTTGAGCATGGACCTAGACACATATGTTGAGAAGCATTGACACATAATAACCACCTTGACACACATGGTGAGGCGTGTTGGGCAGAAAAGGGCATGTGATACATAACTAGAGGAGGAATGCCTTAAATGAGGACACTTGGAGAGTGAAACACCATGGGAGAGGGAGTGGTGTTGGTTTAGCAATATGTTGGAAAGTGCACCATCTTAGAGGAGGGGGCTTTGAGACCAAGGAGGATCATGCTTGGATTGTGTACTGTTATTGCTCAAACTAGTAGGGGACCTAAAGGGAATCCCTAAAGGGCAAATGCTAGGCTAAGGGCAACAAATGGAGTCTTAGTCCCCTGTCACCTCAGCTAAGGCTCCCTTCTATTTACGAAATTTAACCGATGGGAGGAAACTCGGTGTGTGTGGGAGAAAGACTTGTGAAGGAGTTTACCAATCCGTAAAATCCTTGTTAGAATTGATATCTCAAATGGATCTTGAAGGATGGTCTTTTAAAGGAGTGGGACCACACGGGGCCAAGTGGACCCAGTCTAGGGTATGAGGAAGGAATGTAGTAACCAATGATATTCTTACCCTAGACAAGGTTGGGAGACGATCAAAGAAAATATAATTGCTCAAGATGTTGGTTTGACCCTCAGAAGTGCTACCGTTGGGAATGGTAGGGCAAGTTTTGGTCCCTGAGCTAGGGCTTGGCTTTCCTCCCAACTCCAACGTCAGAATGAATTCAAATTTGGAGGAGGGCTAGAGGAAAGGCCACCACGGGAGACCCTAAGAGATCGAATTTTTTTAGTGGCTAACTTGTCAAGAAATTGATGCCCTAGGCTGCCCAATGGGACTAGACTTGATACAAGGTGAAAACAAGAGAGCTTTGGTGACCACCCTTGGCAGATCAATGCCTTAATCCTTGAGAGAATTGAGTCTATGTTGATTATGTGTAATATTTCTTGGTTCGCAATCAAAGACGCCTCAAAATTACTTCACAAACCCTCTACGTCAAGTGAAAGCAATATTGCAGCTTTTATACTTCAAATACACAAGAGGAATTACTTATTGAGGTCAAATTTTAGCCCTCAAATATTTTGTTCACACTACGTGGCCCATACATCAAGAGAACGTTATAATAGAGACAATTCCACAATATTAAGCAATAACTACATGCAACAATTAGCCCTAAAACAACTAAACTCCCATTCCAGCATATATGCCAAAAATTAACTAGAATAAATTCAAAATTTCGTACTTACATGCAGTAGAGTATATCCAACCATTCACAAATGACAATAGACAAGCTCCAAGAGAATATAGACCAACAACCATACATCAAAATTCATCCATAAAAGCTCCAATTCATCCTCCAGAAAAAAGTGTGAAATTCTTTAAAGAAGAGAGAGATCCAATCCAAAGTGATAATGAGAAATGAACTCACCTCAATTGTATTTATACACAACTTAGGAGTTCGAATTAGCCTCCTTCGTTTACATAAGCCCTAAAAATAAAATAATGTTCTAATAATACAACGTTTGGTGACAAGCCCACCAAACTAGCTCATAAATGAAAAGATAAGCCTCTCAAGAGGTCAAATAATAATATATGCATGTCGTAGGGCCCTATAAGGGCCCTAACGAGGTACATGGGTGCCATAATGAAGAGAAGGACCCTCAAAAGCAATGGGAAAGAGGTTGGACCCTTGTAATAACCTGTTGTGCTTTAAATAACCTCTTGGGGCACACAACTGTCCTCATGTGTCTCCAAAAAAATTGAAGATACCTGTAGGTTGTCCTGAAGGGCTAGGATAATTGTGTGGGTGATGCCACATCGTCGTAGAAGTCCTGGATCATCTCCCAAGTGTATGGTGTAGATCTGGGCCTAGCTGGGCATGATGGATCAAGTGCATTCTCCTCGTCCCATAAGTGAACCACAAGCAATATCTGAATGGTTGTGGGATCCATGCATTGTAATCTTCTGTAGTTGAGGCGCATGGCTCTCAACGCTTGCCTTACATTTGCCAATGTAGCCCTCTGGAGGATTAGGATCCCGTATAGGGAGACCAAACCCAAGATGGAAACCATCTGCAATCCTGCATACGATCCAATGCGTCCCCTAGCCTTCCAGTACAACAAGTCATTAGAGAAATTGAGTAAATGAGCCTACCTAATCATGGACCACAATTGTGGACGTCATAATGGCCTATCCTTCCATAATGGGCTTCGAGATGTGCCAATGCCTCCTAATTCCAAATAGGGTTAACCAATAATCCTATTAGGTGGTTTTTGCTTCTAAATGGGATAATATAGTCAAGGTACATCCTTCAAGAGGTGTTTCCATGTGATAGATAGGTGAATGAAGTAGGGAATCAGAAGGGGTAGCCCTGGGTCACATGTTGGGGTACAAGGGTAGCTAATAAGAGGGAAGCACTTTTGGGCTTATAATGTGTAGAAGGGAGCAATCGTGGTACATGAGGTGCCACGACCTTGATTTTTCCACCGTCCTTTAACACCTTTTGCCTTTTGTGATTTTCTCTAATTAACTGCTCGGGGCTCAAGGGGTCAGAGCATGATGTATACGATATTACAGTAAATTCCCCATATTAAGGTGGGACAGTTCATTGCCCACCAGGGTTCGGGACAATCATGGGTTCCTATATGATGAGGGAGGCTCATAGAACATGTAGGAACCAGGCTGATGGCCATGATAATTAGGTAGAGCTCATGTATTGGCTTTTGCTCTCGTGCTAAATGCTTTTGTCTCGACCATGTTTTGCATTTTGTGGTACTTTTCCTGTTGAATGTGGCCATATATGCTTTTAACTTTATTTTTAGATGTATCAACCTCTGGGCTTCATTCCAACCATAGCCCGAAGTGTGGGCAAGGGGAAGGGGTGAGCTAACCCTATGTGGACTCGATGGAGGGATGTCGACCCAGGTGGGAGAAAAGATGGATGGGGTGATAATTAATGGAAAGAGGGTAATATAAGCGGATAAGGGAGCGGGACCACACAACCAAAATCAGGGTTTACCATGAAATACCATCCCTGAAACTAAATGCTCAGTAAAAGAGATCCCACGGGACTAGAATACAAGGTTAATTCCTAAAATGGCTTTAGGGGAAAAAAGCACAGATCCAGACCATCCTTTCTGCCGAATCTACCCATTAATCCATGCCCAGAAGTGTCCATGACATGCAAACTACAATAATCTATTTCAAAATGACAAGGCATATCTTTAGATTCGGGAGGCCCACCTTCAAACATACGATCATGGCAGATGGTCGAGGGACCACATGGCTAGCCCAGGTGGCGGAGAAATGGCACAATGTGCTAGTTCATGGCTACAAGGGGTTGCTTGCTGTCAGATGAGGATCGTCTCGGAGAAAAATTTCTCCTAGGGATACTACCCACAAAATGGTGGGTAACATGTACCACATTGGGTTTTTGTAGAACCCATGTATGACACTTGTTATCCTTGTATTGTGTATATTATAGTGCTCAATGTGGGTTTGTCCTGTTGGTTACTTTATGGACTTAGTTCATGTTTTATGTTTTCCTCCCTAGCCCATTTTATATAAAGGGAAGGGTGCTAAATTCTTTTATCACAGGTTTGATTACTTTACTTTAAAAATTTATTAAAAACCCAGAAAATATTTATCTCAAATATTTCTGAAATTGTTGATAAAATAAACATGATGGTATACTAACTTAGAAAATAAAATGCAACGAAAGTAAACTAGGGAAATCAATCACACTACAACATCAAATTTGTTCCCAACGCAATCTTCTTTCATATTAATTTCCTCCCCAAAATTTGGGCTTAGGACCATAGAGAATACATATAAAATTACAACTATTGGGAAAAATGAAAAATGGGCCTGTGGAAATTTGCAATGCTGAAGAAACTCAACCTCAAAAGCTTCCCTCACCAGCAATTTGGCCCCTCTTTTCCCTCTTATGACCCTTGCGCACTACAAAAATTTGGCCTCTGTATATTTTGGCCCCCCTATTCATCTGACTTGGCCTCTCTCTGTCCTCAACTTGGATTCCCTTGAAATATCTTTAGAAATTCCTTGTTGCAATTCTTCTTACTTCTCTTCAGTCTAAATTAGCCTCTTTCTCTTAAGAAAACCGCTTCCTCAACAATTGTTGTGTCTTCACCTTTCCCTTAGGCTTATTTTATAATTTCATTAAGACAAAATCACTAACCCTAATCTCCTAAGTGATCAATGCCTAGAATTAAATCCTAATACTCAATTGTTGTTATATTCTAAGTCAATTAAATAATTTAATTATCTATCCTTAGAAATCATATAAAAACAAAATGAAAAGTGTGATTCTCTATTTATATGAGGTCTACTTCTTCTAATTTCTAATTAAAAGCCCCTACGCAAGTTTGATTTTTCGGACAAAAGTAAAATTGCGTTACAGGCCAACCCAATAGCTTTATAACATAATATGCCAAGATAAGCATAAATGTGTGTGACGTAGGC
>APFE030525489.1:2143-70988 GCA_000404065.3 Pinus taeda
AAATGCATAATGAGGCTGTTTAGAGGGAAATTTACTCTTTATAGGCCCAAATTTGAAAAAATTAACTTACCAAACCCACTTTCTAATGTTTTGTTTTGACATTCACTTTAACACTGTTTTGAGTTCACTTTGTCCTGAATTTGATCTTTTGAGTGCTTTAACTCCGTTCTTTTTGCAGGTTGACCATCTGATGGACTTTGGCGAGGAGACCAGGGTTATTGCCAGCATTTTGAAGAATTCTGAAAATTTTCCTTATTTTTTGCAAATTTCACATGACCTTGGGTTTAAAAACAGGGTTTTTAAATCCAAGGTATAAATGAGTTGTACCTGATGAAAAAATATCAATGGAACATATTTACATACCTCCTTCCGGCTTGCTGGGGACTATTAGACCTTTGACTCATGACCTTGCAGTGATTTTTGACCAAAACCTTAGACCTAAGACTTGGGATTTCAAGACAAAAATAAAACAAGTGTAACACAAGCTCATTTAAATGATATGATCTGATCCAGCAAAGCCAAGAAGGGAACAAGGACCAGCTCCTCCATCAGTTTTATGGCATGCCTAACGGGATGCAAAACTGATACTGATGAGACACCTACCTGTGCACATGCAAAGAGCTTTTGATCACCGATGGAGGGCTCAAGACCGACACTAACAGTATCTATTTCTCATGTTTACTAACTTGAAGGATTCTTGCCTACAGATATTTTCTATAGTCTTTTTGGTGTTTGGTTTGAAGATTTTGTCCTTAGATTGGTTAAATGTAGAAGCCAATTTTATGTGCCTCAACTCGTGAACGTACTAGTATTTCAGGATTATATAGTTGCACGGTTTTCACATGGATCTTAAGGAGTGAGATCTGTAGATGGAAATTTTGTAAAATGGTATACTTCTAGTTATAATAGAAATCTAGTGTGAAATTTACAAAAAATATATATATTAGTTTCATACCTATTTAGATAAATAATTTGTTATATAGGTAAATTTATTAACTTTCAATATTTTGTTAAAGATTGATTATATTTTCATAATAATAATAATTTAATTTAAATTCATATTTTAATGAGATATTAAATTAATGTAAGAAACTAGTTTATTTGTAAGAAGTGTTGTTTAACCATTATATGTTTTGAAGTTTTTTGTTGGAATTCAACGAAATTTTGTTTGGTCAAATCTTGATCTTCGTTGTTTAGAATTAGTTTTTGACTGCACATATGAACCCAACACCCCAAAAAATTCCTCAGGTACTTGAATTGGGGAGAGTTCACAACTCAAAATTGTGATGCGAACAAATCCTTATCAGATTATGGGAAAGTTGGACTGAAAAATGTACCAAAAAACCTTCCAAAATGTATAACAAATAGACTTCATAAGATAAAAAAAAAAAAAATTCCTCCTTCTTAATTAGTTTATAAAGATACACATACCGTGTTCTATCTATATCAAGTTATGGTAGATTATCTATCTTATTGTATTTGAAAATATAAAAATATACCCTATTTATATATTTGGTGTCTTCCATGGTTATGATTTTGAATGGCCTTAACATGTTTTCTTTGGATTCATTGCTTGGGTGAACTTTTCTCTCTCTTCTTATTCCTTGTATGGCTTAGGGATTGATGAATTTGGCCATTAGTGGATTTCTTGGCTTTCTACTTCAAATTTCTATTTGTTGAAGCTTAAAGATAACTATTGAAATTCTCATTAGAAATTATGCTACAATAAAAAGTTGTGAAACCATTCTTTGTTATCATATAGGTAAAGGAAGTTGTGGTTCCTTGTCTTTCTTCCCCAGATGACCTCATAGCTTCTTAATAAACTCCTCCACAATATATAAAAAAATACAAAACTGTTACACCTAATTGATACTTCCAAACTATCTTTCTAAACATTAAAAGATAAGCATTTAAATGTCTTGAATGCAAGAGTGCTATAATTAGGGAAGATAAGTTAGAGGTCCAAATTCATTTCACCACCCATCAACATTATGCCTTTGTATTCATAACTCATGCCCTACTCATATAACTAAGTTGTAAAATGAACTCCCATTAATGGGAGGATATGGTTCCCATAAACCTTCATCTTATAATTGTGAATGGGTTTGCAAAGGGGATTTGAGTGTTTTCTCTTTTTAGTATTTTTTCAAAGACGTAGTCTAAACAGTCAACAATTTTGTCCGGAAAAAGTTGGCTTTTCTGGCAAACCTTTTGTTAAATACAGTCGAAAATAAAAAAAAAAAAAAAACCCGGTATATAGTTGTCAAGTTGTGGAACTTGGGGTGGCCAAGGGGTTTTTGATGGTGTTGAATCCATTTCTAGTGTTAATATTGTAATTAAAACACTAAAAAATTTTAAGATTTTGCAATCCAAAAATTATCAAATTCTAACGAAAAATTATATTCAGAAACAATGGCTTTTCCCAAACCTAAATTTCATGCATACTTTTTCTCCGAGAATTTCTGTCATAAATTTTTTTAAACAAAGCATAATTTGTTAATCACTTTCTTATTTTAATTTTTATTTTTCTAAAAAAATAAATAATTATTAAAAAAAAATATTTTTTTATTAATATTTTAAAATTAAATTATCAAACTATCAAATTTAAAAAATCAATAATTATATAAAAAAACACCTTTTCAAATCAATTTTTTAAAATTAATCCATGGACTAGGCTTTTCCTTTCGACACCTAAAAAGGAGTCCCTATCAATCCTAGCCTACCATTTGACTCTAGAACGGTTCTTAGAGCATTTGGTGTGAAGTTGTGGACATGAATGTACATTGAAATCGATGTATCGATGTACTTGATAGTATTCTTCTAAATTATTTATATTTATTTATTTTATTAAATAAATAAAATAAAACGAGCATAGCTGGAATAATGGATATCAAAACCTGTGAAGATTAGTAGTAAATTATATTATATTTATTTATTTTATAAATAAAATAAAACAAGCATACCTGGAATAATGGATATCTAAACCTGTGAAGATTTAGTATGACCACTAAAGGGTTTATTTTGTATGGTTTTCTTCTCAATTATGTGTACCTTTTCTTATCAAAATGTACTTTCATTATTAAATATATAAAAGAAAGGAAAATCGTAACTTATATGAATAAAAAATAAGATATGCTATCAATTCAGGATAATACGAAATATTATTATAGTGAAAATGCTATACTAAAATATTTGTACTCATCCTATAATTGATTAAAGAGAGTAGGATATAGAAAATTTGTACCTTATAATTGATCAAAGAACATACAAGGACATTTGCATGTGAGAAGTGGTTGTAGGCTGTTCCTTAGACAGTGACAAATTTGTAAATCCAACTTTGTCATTATATTCTAGTAAATGTGTTGGTGGTAAATTCTAGTCTTTGTCAGGGCTACTTAAATTATGCTAGAAATTTGGCAGCAAGTGCAATGGAGGTTTACTAATTATAGCAAAAGATCAAAAAGTAGTAATTTAGATTTGGGATCTGAAAGGAAATGAATAAACAAGAAGAACTAAAGACAATGACAATTATTATTGATGGCCATTATCTTAAAAAGGTATATAGTTTTTTTTAATGGTTTTTGATGATTCAAAACTTGTTGATTATTAACTTTATAGTAATATATAGTTATAAAAAAAAAAAGTTTTTTTTTTAATGGTTTTTGATGATTCAAAACTGGTTGATTATTAACTTTATAGTAATATATAGTTATAAAAAAAAAGTACTTATAGTATTAGGTTGTAAGAACTCATTTCACTCCAATTCACTTTAAGGAAAAAAACTTTCATTTATAAGACTCAATGTCAATTCACTAAACAATTATTATATTTTTATATTTTATAGGTGATTAAGGCTAAATACTATTTGAAATGCATCACCTCATTATTGTAGTTTTAATGATGAAAATACAAGATATCAGTTTTATTTTAAATACTATTTAAGATGTTTAATGATGAAAATACAAGATATTAGCTTTATGTTAAATGTTATTTAGGATGAGTGTTATTTTGATTTTGGAATATGATTTTAAAATATCTTTGATTGGATAAGAGTTTGTGTTTCTCAAATGTAAGGAAATAGGTGAATAATTAAAGACATAAAATCATTTCGTAAAAATCAAATTGTACCCCTCACAAACGACCAATGAGTTATATCAATGGACCACTTTTGTTTACACATAAAGATGATGCTATACTTTAATTCTTAAGATTGTATCAACAAAATCTAAACTAATAACTTTATATCTTATAATGTTTTTCTACTTTGAAAATATATTATCTTTTCTTAACACAATAGTATAATTATTCATAATTTAAATTTTATATATTAAATATAATTTTAATTAGTTGTTTGTATGTGTAACTTATTAGGATATTTAAAGAGTTAATAATGATTTTATTGTAAGTGTTAAACTCTATATTTAAATTTAGTTAAAGAAATATATATAAATACATCTGTTTACATATTATTACATTATTTTTCTTAGTATGAGGTTAAAATATAACCAAGGGTTAGTATCTAGTCTTATGCATTTGACAAAGGTTAGTATTTGCTATCATGCATGGGCTAATGTTAGAATTTACTTGTAAGCACGTAACCCTTTTAATGGAGTCTCAATGATGATTAACATGTGATATTAACTTACCTTAGATAAGATCTTACCTAAATATGTTTTTTAGAGTAAAACTTAAAACTACTTTTAATTGGTTAAGAACTTTCCTTCTTTAGATATAAACAAACAAGTTGACTCATGACCTAGACACATTTGCTAGGAGTGAAATTCTTCTCCCTTATGGACCACCAACAAGTTATTTTACGTGGCATGGTTTCCTTGAAATATATATGATATTTCCTCTTGTATATAATGAGTGATTGTATTTTTTATTATGTGGCTTTGATGGTTGGTTTATCATGATGTATATGTTTTTCATTTACTGGTTATATGTTGGTAATGAGATGTATAATGGGCTATAACTCTTGATGCATTTTGATTGATTGAGGAGTGGTTAATGAATGTATGAGCTAATAGATGTTAATGAACCTATTAAGAGAGGGCATTACACCTTCTTGACGATTCTTAGATAAGTATGAGATCCCTATGTTCAAATATGTAATTATGACCTATAGATTACATGTTCATGATGTGTTTAATGAAATGTATGTCATGGTTAGGCTTGGTTGGTTCAAGTTATTATCTAAGTTTTGTATGGAAGGCCTTGCCATTATGTCATTCATTGTTCTTGAAAGTTTCATTAAGTTCTGAGCAGTGGTCTAGAGACTAGCCTTGAAAAAGACCCTCTGATCTCGAGGTCGCAAACATAGAATTGGGTGAAAAAGACTATAGTTGCTCCCTTGCAGGCTTATGCATGCAACTGAAGGGTTACAATCAAATTCTTTTAGTGTTGTGCCAGTGTCTAGGAGTCCATGAAATTGAAAAATATGCTTAACTCAGGGTTTATGCACTTAGAAGGGTGATTTATTCCTTAGGGGCCCCATAGCACTTGAGGGAAGTCAGTAAGGTTTTGGTTTTTCCGATTCCACTTCCTTAAGGTGATATAGGAGGTTGAGACATATCATAGTAACCATTCTTCACATATTTACCCCGGTGGACCGGTTAACTTGGGTAAGCATGGGAGGAGGGTGTTACATGATCCTTTAGCAAGTTCCTCCATATTGGATATTAAAAATACAAAATTGTTGCACCCAAATGATCCGTTCAAAGTTTCTTTTTAAGCAACAAGAGATAGTTGTTTCAATGCCTCTTATTTTACATGAAATAATAATATAATAGGGGAATGAATTAGGGTTGCAATTCCATTGCACCATTGTCACATACCTAGTTTCCTCAATGACTTGTAGAGGTTATGGAGCACCTATGATACATTTTTGTCACATACCCTTACTAAATTTATGCTAACCACACTTGCAAAAACTTGAGGGAAAAATTAAACTTGGGGATTTAACACATAGTTTTCAAACTAGATTGAACACAAAAAGTGAAGGCCACTGTCCCCCACACATAAGAAGGAATCTCAATGTTCATCCTTTGCATTCCTTGACCAGGCCCATAGACATTCACAAATGACAATGCAGGTCTGCACAATACAAGGGAGTCCCTCTCTTATCTTTGCAGTCCTTATGCCCTCCCTTCTTCAGTTCTCTCTGTGCCACGCACGAATAGGGAAAATCTTAGTCCTTAGATCCATCTAGTCCAAGAAAAAAAACACTACAACACATTCAATTCTAGTTACATAAGATATCACTAATTATCATGCCAATTTGAATTTTTGAGTGAGAGAGAAATGTATGAGAGAGCAATAGAAGAGAGACAAATTGCAAGCTTAAGAACCAAGAAGAAGAACCCCTTGATTGATCCTCCCTCTTATTTATATAATGACACCTTAACCCTTCATCTTCCCAACCTTTCAGCTTCTTGGGAAGACTAGCCATCACATTAAAGGGAAATATTCACCCAAGGTATATTTTTCCTCTTAAGTGAAGTTTCCCCCCTCCTTAAGGCACCATAATCTGTTGGCTATCCCCTTTCTTCAGCTCTAGCGTTTTTATTAGTAAAAACAAACATTACATCATATAATAAAGTTTGACATCATGACATCAATGCTAACACCCCAAAATTATATGTTTTTAATTACATTACAAAATTTGGGGTAATGAAAGCGATCTCTTCAACATGATGTTTTTCATTGGATTTGGTTGTGGAGCTTGATTATCTTCATGATTCATAGTCTTGTTTCAACCATGTTTGGATCCCAATTCCTGATGGGAGGTGTGGTGGTCCTTGGCCATCTAATATTGTTGCTAAGGGGGTCCAAGGGAGGCAACAACAATCTTTCAGAGCCTCCCCTGGTGGGGATTTGGAGGCAAGGAAAATTTTGAGGAAGGAAATTTATTTCAAAGTGTAGAAACCTTGGTAGATTTTACTAGTCCTTAATATGCAAACTACAAAATCAGGGAAAATGTTAAGGATGGAAAATTATCTTGAAGTTTAAAAATATTGGCAAATCTCACTAGTCCTTAATATGCAAACTATAAAATGTTTAATGATGTATTTATAAAATTATTCAAATTTATAATGATTTTATATATAATTTGTATATAATATTGGCGGTTTTTAATGTAAAATAATTTTATATTGTAAAATTTCGACGAATCATTTTTATAAAAAATGGAAATTGGTGAATTTTTCTTTTGGAAAAATCATCTAAAATTAGCCCACTTGCGAATATTAGCCCCTAAAATTTTCCATGTCCAAAATATTTGGTAGTATTTCTGTAAAAGCATTCAACTTTATATGTATTTTATATAGTTTCTATAAAATTTTGGTGACTTTTGAGGTATAATAATTTTATCTTATAGAATTTGGGTGAATCATTTTTAGAAAAACGGAAATTAGCGAATCAATTTTTGGGAAAAGGCATGGAAAATTAGCCCATGGGAAAAATTTACCACCTAAAATCTTCCCTATTTGGAGGCGGCAACACCAAAGAGATTTTTTTTGGAAAATTATCTTATAATATTGCAATTTTATAGTCAATTTGGATTGTTCATCACTATGTACTAGATATGGCGATAAAAGTTATGTTAGGGTTTTTTGCCTTTAGATCAGAAACATTTTTTTATGAGGGTATTATATTGTGGTAATGCATTATTGAGAGAGCATTATAACTAAGAGATAAGACTATGAGAAAGTGAAGAAGAGGTGGCAAAAAATGTGCTACAAGTTGCATCCCTTCATTTTTTTGACAAAATAAAAAGAAGGATTGGTTGTTTCATTGTAAACATAGTCCAAATTGGGTGAACCAAACATATTGGTGTCTCCCTTGTATTGTGTTATTATTTTTTTTTATTTGCACATTCATTTTGATTTTACTACTCAATCACCTTATTCCTAACAATTGACATCCAATTCCCCACTTGTGCAACTAAGTTGGGAATATGATCTCATTAATTGAAGGATAAGAATCGCATTTACCCCCATTTTATGATTGTGGATGGAATGGAAAAGGGTATTTCAATGATATTCTCATTATGACTCCTTTAAAAGTCTAGTTTCCACTCATCCTCTTTCTTCATAGGGAGGATATTAGAGATTTTTATTTTGAAGATTTTATGAGTTATAACATGATTTTTTAGATGGTTTGTCATTTTCTTGGGAACTCTTCTAACACACTAAAAATGTAGTGATAAAAAAACTTTTTAACTCATGATTGGTTTAATTTCTCTTTTTCTTTCCACAATAATGAGTAGGGGTTTGTGTCAAATATGTTGCAATCAAATTGTATATATGAAAATGTTAGAAAATGGGGGGTAGGTCAAAAGGTCATAATCTCTACTCTTCATGTAGTACTAGCTTATAACCTTTAAAAACTTGATTATTATTAAAAAACACTTCTAAGTAAAGAAACCACAAGAACATTATCACACAAATTGACTTTACAAAACCAGAAAATAATAATAAATAATAAAACCCAAAAATATCAATCATGCCCAAAATGGGAATACACATCATGACCTAGTTGGGTTAATGTGTCTTCATAGTCCATAAACACTACATTATATGTTTTTGTGTGAATAGGAGTGATAATATCTTCATGAGTTGAGTGGAAAATAGCATGCTCCACTAAATTGCCAAGGGGGTTAGAGGACGTTGAGTTGAAAGAGATGTCCATGTGACTTGGTTGAGGAGATGTAATAATTTCTAAGGGGAGGTTGAGAAATCCCATAATGTGCTTCAACATAGATTGCATGGATGTAATGTCAGATGACATTTAACTTTTTCTACCCGCAACACTACTAATGTTGCCTTATACTCCTCTTTGATTCGTGAAAACTAAGAATGTGCTCTCTTGTATCAATTTTGTATAGGTCCTCCTTCCAACAATTCCATTGGAGTGACAAATATGTTATATTCAACTTATAGTCCTTACAACACCCTTCTCATATTTTTTAACCCCTTTCCTAAGTCCTTCAAATTGCAAAGGATGCAACATCTATTCCTATAATGATAGTATGTCATGGGGATGTTCATTCGGTGACGAGCTAATCTTAAAATGGCAATGCATAGAGTGTGTTGTAGAGGAAGCTTGTTCTCCTTTGAATGATCGTATGGATCCTCCAATTCAATTATTAATCCCATAAACCTCCATTTTTTCGCACACATAAGAGCCAATATAGACATTATACTATTTATTATGTTAGTTGTGAGATGAATGAATGGGGTAGGCTAGTGTCAAGTTGGTATCCTTCACTCTTGAATGCATGCAATATGAAGCATGGTGTTTAGCATTCCTTTGTGTTTTAATTCCATTGAGGGGCAAGCATGGAGGTATGATTTCTCCCTAAACCCCCACCCCCAACATTTTTCCATGCCAAACTGACACCTAATCTAGCTTTTTATATATGCTTGCAATTTTTTGTCCATGTTTAGGTTGTGGAGGATATTGAAACATTCCATGGAGGCATAATCGTCTCCTATTGCTAGTACTCATTGACAAATTTAGGAAAGCGTCAAACTTAAGTGAGTTTTCCATGTTGCAATGCCCTTATTAAGATCATTAAGGCCCTGATAAATTTAGACTTTGCAAATTCCTATCCATGCTAAGATAGAGAGGCATTTAAACATAGCTAAAGACTCCACCTAATTATTTTTGGTTGTGATTATATCCCACGTGCATTCTAATTGTTTATTACCTTTAAGATGACAAATAAGAACCATCCCAATTTGTCTCTTCACTTTTGTTAGACATATCCTAATTTGGATTTTGGATTTTCACAATCATAAAATTAAAAATCAATTTTAAAAGTTTTATAATTCCTATGACCAAAACCTTTACTTCAACTGGGTGATTAATTTTTAAAGAAAAAACTTCAAAATATAATTAAAATATTATATTTTATACTTAAAAAATTCCAACTTAATAATCCCAAATTACCTATATATGTCCCATCAAAATTATATTTAACTACTCATGCTAATAACAACAACAAAAAAATTCATATATATCCTATATTATATTTAACTACTCATAATAACAACTAACAAAACAAAAAAACTCCTCTTGATCAATTTTATAGGTGAATTAAATTCAGTTAAAACACACCATCCTTGATGATTTTTCTTAAGTTATTTTCCCTAAAAATACATTGCAAATTTAAAACCACAATAGAACATTTTAAAAGTTTTAATCTATTTTAAACTGCCTTCGGATATTTGAAATTACAAATCAAACACTATAAAGTTCGAATATGTAAATTTTTCAATCGCCAAATTCCAACTAAACTTAGAAAATTCAGTTATCTAAAGTCTTTAAACTAAGTTTTTTTTTCCCCTTCGTTATCTAAAGGAGCGTGACCTAATTTGAACTAAAGTTACCAACGCTAATGTACATTGCCATCAAAGCACAATATGTACTGATAAATTAGTTTTATGGATTATTTTTATAGATAAATTACTCAAAAGTAGAATGGACCTATAAACTCTTAAGAGATTCAATAGGACCACGACAGGTCTTAGTTTAGATGGTTCTTGTTACAGATATGGTTGAAAAATACTTCCAATATGAAATACATAACAAATCTTTTCATTATGACCATGCGTTTTATTAACAGTAATAGAAAAAAAAATATGTTATTGGGAAAATAATGATGTGATATAGTTTGTAATATAAAATAGTGTGAATATTTAAATTTATGAAAAGTTTTTCGGTAGAAATTATATAAAAAAGTTTTTAATCGACACTTTTTAAATCATTTTTATTTTTATTTATTTATTTATTTTCAGAAAGAAAAGCTGAATTGTATTATATTGAGTCTGTATAATAGAGCAAAACATACAAAACATAAGGACATAGGACATATAACCCATAGGATGAGTCAACAGAGCAGATAGCTAGGACACAAGACATCTCCAACATTAGCTGAGATAAAAAACGGAGAGAGATATAGACATAACAGCTCTAATAGATGCTAGGATAGATCATAGAAGAGATAGGACAAAAAAGACATAGAAAACCAAAATAGAGAAATCAAAATCTCGGGAAACAAAAGTCCTGAATGATATAGGACTCCCTGCAATCAGAAATCTTTAAGGACCATACACCAGATTCCATAAGAAGAGCCTCCTTTGAAAGGCAATCCACCCTCTGATTCCAAACTCTGTAGATGTGCTGTATTGTAGACCCTTGCATACGGTTCCAAAAAAACATAATTTGATCCATCCAAACAGTGAGAAGAGGACAGCTGACAGAACCTTTACCATTGACGTGATCAACCATTGTTTTGGAGTCCCCATATATAGAAATGGCCTGAATGTCAAGAAAGCAACAGAAAGCGAGGAGACCCGTAAGGGCCTTTGCCTCAGCCAGGGTATTTGTTCCTTCACCTGCATTCCAAGAGAGATTATATTAAAGATTCCCATCCAAATGAATGAGCACCCCAGCTCCACAAGTGTTTTGTTGGGATGCGCCATCGAAGAAGGCCCTCGGGGTCCTAAGCGAAGGAGTCACCTGCAAATTTCTTTTGACAACGTTTGATTTTGAAGAGATTTTGGGTATAAAATCATAAATGAGAATTATGCTTTGACAAATATCCTCCAGAGGCTCCTTTGCATCGTTGAAAAGTTTATTATTCCTCCATCTCCAGGCACAGCATAGGACAATTAAAATGATCGGTCTCCATGATTCTTTTTGCCGGCTCCACCATACAAAAGCGTCTTGAGAAGAAACATGTGAAACCAGAGGAAAGCCATAAAGACTTGCCAAGCTCTGCCATATTTTCAAGAGAGAGTTGCATTGGAAGAACATGTGAAAATTTGTTTCCTCGTCAGTTCTGCACATGAGGCACCTACTCAGCCCATGCCACTGGCTCTTCATCAAATTCTCCCAGGATAAGTTTTTATTATAAAACACCAAGCATGAAAAATATATCATTTTGGGAGAGCATCCCGATTTCCAAAATGCTATTGGAAAAATGGAGAAGTGCACAGGCTTTAGACTAATCATATCAGCATAAATATCCCTTACACGCAACTGAGAATTTGCAGATGGCGGATTCCATACCAGATAATCCTGTGGGCAAGATCGGAGGAAACCACAGTTTCTCAGAGAGTTCTAGACAGGGGTCCAAAGGCATTTCAAAGACTGCGGTAAACCAAGATCATCAGCCGTTTTCCACATAGGAAGAGGGCCATGCCATCCTGCTATCAATTTATCCCATGTGAAAATACCTTTACAATGAAGGAAAATTAAGATCCTTTCAGGAAAAGAAATGCATTCTCTCCCAGACGAAATGGGGTCTATTCCGATAAGAATACAACTACCAGATTGAAGACACCATTTCAAATTCTTTAAGAAATATTGTTCCAACTTACGGAAGCTGAGCCATATGGCAGAGCCGGATTTTGCTCCAATCCTCCCTAAACGAAACCAATATTCCAGGCCTTTACCTCGCATGTATTTCATTTTGATGGTTTTGCTCCATGGTCCCTCACCGAAAATGCCCCTCCACAAAGATTTGCACAGGAGCACCTTTCCAAAGGTCCTCAAGTCCAGTAGGCCCCACCCTCCAACAATTTTCGGTCTAGAGATCTTATCCAGAGTAGTGAGGTGATATCTTCCTTGAGTAGTGTTGCCTCCCCAAATAAAATTCGCAGCGATCTTGTTTATTTTCTGAATAATACTAGCCGGGACGAAAAAGATATGAGCCCAATAAACAGTAAGTTGCGAGAGGATTGCCCTAGTAAGGACGATTCTTCCAGCCAGAGATAAACATTTATATTCCCAAGCAGATATCTTTTTATAATACCTGTCAATAAGCCATTGCAAATCATCCTTTGAGTAACCCTTTGCCTTAAGTTGAAAACCAAGATATTTGACTCCATCTCTCATCGACCTCAAATCGACTCCAAACAAAACCGAAATCCATTCCACCAATTCCATATTGACGTCATTGTGATAGAGAATGGATTTGGATTTGTTTATTTGAAGACCGATGGCACATTGAAATCTATATAAGATTTCATTTAGGCAAGTCCACGTAACCCTGCACAACATAACAAAGATAAGCACATCATCAACAAATAAATTGTGCGATATGAAGTCGTTCCTGCATATCCTCACAGGCTTGCAGGATTTTTCTGAGACAACCTTATTTATGTGAAGGCTCAAAGAATTCATCACCAGAATGAACATCAGCGGCGATAGAGGGCATCCTTGACGCAGCCCCCTTTCTGCTGAGAAGAAGGGGGTCGGGATTCCGTTGATAATGACAACATAATTCACGTTCTCAATACAAGCCATGATCCAGTTTATGACCTTCGATTGCAAGCCAATCTTCGCTAGCAAACATCTGATAAAACCCCAGTCTACACAGTCGTAGGCTCTTTGCAAATCAATTTTTAAAATCGTTGCTTCAGATCGATTTGAGAGCATGGAGAACAGGCTTTCCTGGGTGATGGCGACTACATCCATTATATTTCTCCCCTTTAGAAAAGCATTGTCAGGGTTATATTCTCAATACATCATTAATTTGAATTAATAGTGAAAAAAATGATGAGAGATAGTTTGTAATGTATAATAATGTGAACATGGAGATTGTGAGTAAGGTTAATAATAAAAATAAAGAATACTACAACTCATTAATGCTACATGTTAGTACTAATGAAAAAATGTCGATAGTATATACATGTGAGGTATAAGATGTTAGTGAAGAGTTCTTAGAATAAGAAAGGAGTAGTCTTTGTATGTGATTTTTTGGAGTTTATGGTGGATTTTTCATAAAAATCCAATGAAAAAAATTGTGGCCATATTTTTATTTGTGTTATTTAAAATGGTTTTTTTATTTATATTATTTAAACTGATTTTTTAATTGTATAAATAAATTTAAGGCTTCAAAAATCCTTAAAACACTTTAATTGTGAAAAATTCAACTCAAACTTGTAATTTCCATGAATTCCAACCAAGTTTGAAATAAATTAGATGGGAAAATAAATTAAAAAAACCTGCCAACCAAAAAAGGAGTCACTTAAAGACTAAGTCAAATTGTCGGTGTGCCAATTTTCAAATGCAAAGCTTTTTATTCGAGGGAAAGTATACATGGTGGGTCCCTCTGAGCAGGAAACGTAATGCTCCGCCCCACATGGGTATACATAGACTTGACACTACCTAGGGACCATAGCTTGTCTTCGCCGCCGGGGACACTAAAGCCAACTCCGTCACGCGTTCCCTGTATGTGCATCACCATGGCGACGATTTTAGAGGGAATCTTAGTGGGAAAAGTATGTATATATGATTCGTACGTCCATTCAAGGATGGTGACACATAAACAGATAGTGTACCCCCACTAGTTATGATGACGAAATGCTCACCTTTAACCCATAAAGGCACATCATTGTGTCCTCCAACATTGGCGAAGGCGCACTAATTTTAGAGTGAATTATTGGTCCTCCCCTGGTTTTTGAGCGTGGGCCTTCCTTTATTCATTCAATGTGTTAGGGATTAGGTGTGTGTCCTGTCCTTTTCATTACGTAATATTTTGTTATTAATGAAAAAAAATAGAGTTTAATTTATAATCAAGAAATGGTTCTGGTTTCCAACTTACCAGTGTGGATTGAATTTATTTTAAGTCAGCATTGAGGCACACAATGCCTGGCCCTGTCGTTGTGCACAGATCGAAGGTTTGACGTGGCAATGGAAACAGGAGGGCATCTATGTATAACGTGGCCGGTAGCCACAGTGATGGGATAGAACTTCGCAGGCCAGTCCGGAGTCCGGACGATCAAGACTTACGGAACTTGTTGTTCGTATGATCAGTGGCAGACGTGGAAGCGGCACGGCATGTCGGGAGCAAGAGGGAAAGGACAGTATTTTAGCACGGTCAATGGTAAGGTGATGAAGCTTTCGCACGGACCGCATTTTGATTAGGCTTTTAAAATGATTTGTCTGTAATGACACAGGAAATAACGAGCGTTGAAGTGTTCGGTTGAAATATCGGAGGTTTCGACTTTAAATGTTTGATCTTTGTGCAGTTAGATCATTTAAATGGTGCAAATGCAAATTTTTCGACGGTTTGGAGAGCAGAGACGGTTAAAGATGCCAGAGAATGCCGATTTAAAGGATTTTTGCAGCGAAAATTGGGTGAACCGGAAGACATAAAAGACAGGGATGGATGGAGCAGCAAAGATGAAGGACTTCGAGTTGAACATTAAAGATTTTCGATGTTTTGAAGTAGGAACGGTGAAAATATAGAGAAATGACTCTGTATAGACTTTAGCAGGTAAGAGCCTTTTTCTTACCGACAGAAATGATGAAATATCAGAAGAACAGTAAGATGGAGTCTATGAGAAGCCGCCAAATTTCTACGGCCTTGACTTTTCCCATGATTAGACGATCGAAGATCGAATCACAGTAGAAAATTTGTGTTTAATAAGAAATTGTCGAAACTGCAGAGTAAAATGTTGCTGTTTAAACTTTAAAGTAAATGTCGCAATTATGAACCCCCGGTAGGAATAAGAGCTGATCATCTTTTTTTTTTGTATGATATTTAAGATTATCTTTTGCTTAGAAAGAGCCACGCGTCGAGTTCTTGATTTCGAAGGTCGCAAAGAATACGAAAGGCGAAGTAGATGAAGATTAGGCGGAGATTCCATAAGTTGGCTTCAGACCGTGTCGGCAACAGTAACAAGTTGCGTGAGTGGCAGGCTCGCCAGTGTAGCAGCGTCAGATCGTTATAGCTAATTACTTTTCAGATATTTTAATTTCAGTCATTAGTGACTATTTTGGATTTCTTGTTCGCCGGAATGATTTTGCCTTTGCCTTCAAGGTCTATTTTGAACTCCTAGGATTCTGTGATTGTTGTAATGCTTTAAATTGTGTGCGTGCCAATTGACTAACCGCAAAACTGAGCTGGTTTGTGTTTTCTTTGGTTTGAGTTTTAATTGAATCAGCGCACGTAATTGAACAGGGTTTTCGTTGGGAAGGTGCACCGTCAATGTTGCTATCACGTCTTATTTGATCCCCTTCAAGCTCCGAGACTTTTCTGTTTATAAGTGGTAAGTACCGAAGACTTGTTAAGGCTTATCCACAGTCGTCATATACGTTGAGAATCTTCGAATGGAGATTAGATGATGATTAGCCTAAAAGCTCTCTGTACACAATAGCCAGGATCAGGATTTTTTACTTTAAGTGAAAACCTGCAGAAACCTACCTTTTATTTTAAGAATTCAGCTCAAGATTTTGACTCACAGTACTATTTGTATAATTTTATAGCTTCTGCTGGATTATATCCTACGGCTGACGACTTTTGGAGGGTCCTTCCAAGGAAAACAACATCCCAACCATGCTACAGTTTCCACGCCTCTCTATTTTATAGGGTTGTATCTGCCAGATCTTTCGTTGCGTATTTTCTTAAATGTGAAGACGGACGCAACAAAATAACATATTGTAGTTGAAAGAGCATTCTGTGGCTTTGTTTTGCCTGCGTAGGCGCCTAGAAAAGCCTCTGCAAATTTTCTGGAGTTCTCAGCTCTGATTTTCTTCATTCTGCCTTTTGGTTGGAACAAGGCCACAAATTCTCGCTTCACAGCGACGATTGCTTAATTAGCGCACCAGTTCTTCTCCTCACAAGGTATAATTTTGTTGCTCCGCATGATGTTTCCTTTGAAGCTTACTTTGTTACTGATTCATAGATTTGAAGGCGATGAGCTTTACAGCAGCTAAAATTTCATCTCATTGCCCAACTTAAAGTTTGATCTGAATCCGTATTCCGTTAATCTGGAAGTAGATTGTTTTGTTATTTTCTTGAAATGCAGGCCTTGGAGTATTATTTTGATCGTCACGCATGGCAAGTCATTGATTTCCACAGCTCCGATCCACAGTACTCCGGTAAGACTTATTATCTCGACTGCAAACATGAAAAGCACAAGCATTGATTTCGAAGGAAGCGAGAGCCATCTTTCCGAAGATTCTGCTATCAGCAATCAAATATCTGCCTCAAATGTTTCAATGCCTTCGGAATTCTATGTAAATTCATCCGAAAAAACTACAGGGCTTTTCAAATTGGAAGGGAAATCAGATATCTCCTTAAGTTTAAGCTTAGCCTCTCACTTTGATGACGATAAGAACAGTAATCTTTTCGATCATATTGGTTCAAAGCCTGCCAAGAACAAAGAATCGGACCAGTCACCCCGTGTATTCTCCTGCAACTTCTGCTTAAGGAAATTCTACAGCTCTCAGGCGCTAGGGGGCCATCAAAACGCACACAAAAGGGAACGCACAATGGCCAAAAGAGCGCAAAGAATCGACGCTTTTGCTCAGAGATATTCTACCCGCATGGCATGCCTTCCTCTCCATGGTCTTCCAGAAACAACGCCATTCACAGTGCCAACACATTTTAGCAACACGCTAGGCGTAAAAGAACATTCCTTGATTCACAAACCAGTCCGCGAACCCGATAACAATGCGTCTCGGGTGCACCATGGATGGTCTGGGGCTCCCCTTGAACAGCACTCGAACCTGGCGAAATGCGTACAGGTGGCCAGATTTAACAGTGATTTCGCCAACTTTGGCAATGGGGGTAGAGCCACGGCATTTTTATCGGAGGAAGCCGATTTAGGCTGGCCTGGAAGTTTCAGAGCCATGAATTACGGTGGTGGTGACAGAGCTGAATTTTCAATTCAAAGCGGAACAGGGCGAAACCACGAGAGGATTTGTACTGATTCTCTATTTCATAGATGTGGCGATGACAGGCCCCAGGTTCAGGTTCAGGTTCCGGTTCAGGTCCAATCTGAGGACGTTTGCAAGCTGGATTTATCTCTTCGCCTTTAATGGTTTTGTTGTGACCTTCTTCCAGTTTGTATCATACCATATTATATGCTATATAATTTTTGCTTTGCATTTTGGCCTGAACATTTTCCAGCGAATTCCAAGCCAAAATTCTTTAATTCTTTCGATGGATTATATGCTATATAATTTTTGCTGTGCATTTTGGCCTGAACATTTTCCAGCGAATTCCAAGCCAAAATTCTTTAATTCTGGTTTCTGGTTATCCCAGCGCTCCTACTTTGTTAGACTTGTCTTTATATTGTTTGTCAGACATTTAGTTTAGAACGTATTTTAGCAGTCTAACAAAGTAGATAGCGAAGCTCTCCAAATAGTAGAATATCCAGGTTTCAGTATCGGTCAGTGGCGGTGGAGTGCGTAAGAGGACCGTATTGACATTGCAGCGGTGGCCACGCCTATGAGGTTTACGTGTCGAAATGCAGAAAAAGGCCAAGTGTGACTGCCAGTTTCAAGTACCAGGCATGGCCTTTTCTACCATAGCTGGTAAGCTAGCTGTAACCAATCAGGCAAGACGTACCCGGCTGAAACACTGAATAACCATTGTCCTTGCTAGGGACCCCAGGTTGTTACTGCCCTACGTCAGGTCAGTCCTCAAACATGTACTTATCAGATTTTTCAACAAAGTCCTAATCAAAAGCTTATGTGTGAAATTGTCCAACACTTGTGTTTCAAAAATACTTTTTTGGGTTTGGTGCTAGGGTTGGGAGGCCTGTGCGAAAAAGTTGGTGTACGATCACACTAAATGTTATTCAAACAGATTGTACTTTCAGATATAGAATTTAATGGCAACTTAGATGATTATAAATGGTCCACCTCTCATACCGATTACCAGTAGCGTCGATGGTTTACAAATAAGTCATACTGCTGCATCTACTTTTATGGTATCGTTTAAATTGATTGCAATCCCTATCCTTATTTTAATTTGATTGCGATCTTCAACTTTATATCTTTTACTTCAAATGCACTCCATGACACTAAAGATACAAGACTTCTTCAATAAGTTGTGCTTAGCTTATGGACATTGACTTAAATATTTGATAATGGTATGAATCTTAGGCGATGGGTTACACATTGATTCATAGATGTTCATCTTAGATGGTGTTAAAGAGGATAATTTGTTTGTTGGTAAGTTACGAAGTTGAAAATAATGGTATGAATCTTAGGTGATGGGTTACATATTAAGAAAACACATGTTTAGCAAGTAAATTTATAGATGTTCATCTTCGTATGGTTTCAAAGCGGATACTTTGTTTCTTGGTAAGTTACAAAGTTGAAAATAAAGAATGACTGCGTTAATAATAGGTTAGAAAAATAAGGTGAAATTAGTTTGTTATATAACTCTCCATTATATTAACAATATATTTTATAAATTGAAATATAAATTAATGTTTGATTTGAATATATAATAAATCAAGATATATATTAATGTATTTTATATAGGATGGTATATATCTATGTATAAGAATATTTGTTTCGTTGCCATTGTTGGCTATTTACTTTCAATGTTTTAAGAAATTTCACACGTTTATGTTTTTTTGTTATTTTGAATTATTTATTTTATTTTGCTTTTTTATTAGATATTTTCAGCTTATATAAATCAGATTTTTTTTTTAAAGATTTTTAATTTTACTTAACATACTTATTACAATAGTTATTTCTATAACACACATGGTTCTAATGAGTTAACTATGATATACTTATTACTTCTCATTTCTTAATTTCTCAAATTATAATGAATTCCAAAGATGTATTTGGTGTACAAATAACACACATGGTTCTGATTGAGTTAACTATGATATACTTGATTACTTCTCATCTCTTAATTTCTCAAACCATAATGAATTCCAAGATGTATTTGGTGTACAAAAGCATAGTTGGCATGGTGGACTTGTCAACACTAGGTATTGAGCCTATCTCAATTTCTATTTAGTGTAAAAGTGAAGTGTGGGACATTTCACACACTCTAATTGGGAAGCATTTGGATTGGCTTCAAAGTGCTAGATAAGCATTTGCTTATGAAATGGTGGAGAAGAGGTGTCATTGCCCCATGGTGGAGAAAGGGTTAAGTTTGGTTGAATTAGGTGTGCTTATCTAGTGGGGAGAGAAAAAGTGGGAGAGTGGGCTGGCATTAGTTTTTCATGCTTATAATCATCACTCAATATCGAGGAATGGAATCAAGGAGTGTGAATGGCTATGGCATGGTGGGATTCTGAGTTGGAGGTTTTTACTGAACTATGGAATTTATTGTAAGGAGGATTGAAGAATCAAGAGTGGGAGTATTTTGAATTGCTTCTATGTGTTAGCTAAATACATTCATTTAAGGTTGATCACAATGGAGGGTATCTTAGAGAGTCTCTTGAATGTTTATGAGAGGGTTGCACAAATGGGGTATAATGAGTAGGTGGTGCTCAGGTTTTTTATCTTCAACATTGAGGCATCTACATGATTGATCAATGGAGGACACAAAACTAGGGGGTTTTCCTCAATTATCCTATCGGGGAGAATGACTTGTTATAGTCACTTGTGAAGGTGATTGGGTTGGATTAGGAGAAGGGAATTATGGTTGAAGTGAAAAAATAGTCACTTGTGAAGGTGATTGGGTTGGATTAGGAGAAGGGAATTATGGTTGAAGTGAAAAAGTGGTGCTATCATGTTTCTCTAATTAGTGTGGGGAATTGAATGGGAGGGGAGAGGTATAGAAATATTTTATGTTATTTTGGGGTCATGAGCGGGAATATAGGGAGGTTAGAACAATGGTTTGATGGGGTGGTGATCTAAATTGGATCCATTGAAGACTGACAAATAACCATGACTGTATCAGGTCGGGACAAATCTCTAAAAATTCTAAAAACAACGATCAAAAACACCCTGAACCAGTGGCAATGGCAGCCAGCATGGAATGACGAGGACCTCGGTCAAAGTGCCCTGACCGAGGCCCATGGAGACTGCACAAGAGGTCAAAATAGCCCCTGGGAGCCCCAGATCGGGAAAAGAAGGTGATTTTTGATGCGCGATTAGCGCTTAATCGCGCATCGCTGGGCGAACAGGGCTGAAATGGAGGAGCCTTAAGCACTCGGTTGCATTGGGAGTTGGAGAACCACAGGCGAAAAAACGAAAAGTGCTAATCGTACAAGGCGGGACCCGCACTATGGAAACTAGCAGTATTGATCGGGGTGCCCTCAAACGGTAAACGATTTTAGAGAGCTGAGCGATCCCACTTAATGATCAACACATGGCGGTGGAGGTGAGAGAAAATCGTCGTTGATCGCGCGTTATCAGTCGAGCAAGTCAACTGCACGGGACGTGCGTATGACGTTGGATCTGGAGGAGCCCAGATCGGATGGCTGAGATTGCGCCTGATGGAGGAAGCAAAATCGACAGGGAATTAAGTCGCGTTCAAAAGGGATTTGGAATTTGTTTGACTGCCACGGTAGAGGAAGAACACATCCACTACGAAGAACAAACTGATGAGTAGGCTGGCACTGTTTAGATGAGGACACGTGGCCACTCCCTGAGCGTTCATGCTGACGCCGAACAGGGAACTCCAAGCACAGCTGCAGAAGGTGAATCGACAGAGGCGGAAGAGGAATCGAACAGGCATGGAAACGAAGGGCTAAAAGCCATGAATAGAGACAGAATACACAGTCAAGTGGAAGTCGGAGTGAAGTTCGAGAGACGAGGGGAAAAGGCTAGAATTCCGAGGAGGACGGAATACACAGAGAAGAAGACAGTAAAGCAAGAGAAAAGCAGGACGAGACAGAGAGTTGAGCTGACGCAGCAGTAGAATCGAGCACCACTGAGCTTGAGAGATTCGAGCGAACTCATAGAGGGATCTGTTCGGGCTGAGCACCAAGTTGGGTTGTTACCAATATAGACTAGAAGGTCACAGAGCTGGTGGGAAGAAGAGTCTGTGTACTCTAGTGGCTTGGGGAATCTAAGAACCACCCTGCCAAGCAAAACCTGCTTCAGGAGAACTCACATTGAGTCCCTGTATTGTAATTCTTTGTTTAAAGACACAATAAAATAAGGCCACCACTGAAAGCTGGACCGGTGACGTAGCTCTGGAGAATAGGGTGAACTCCTTATTAAAATTGCTTGTGTCTTTATGGTTTCCTGTTGTATTTCTCTGTTGTCTTTCCATTTAAAATGTCTATGTATTGGCAATTTGATCGGTCTGTTGCTTAAATAACACAGAACGCACACCATCACCTGAGTCTGTAATACCTTTTGTTTAATAAAACTTCAACTGAGGTCACTCATAGGGTGATTATCAAATCAAGTGGTATCAGAGCAGTCGGTTGTAAGGTTAGACAAGCTTGTGTTAGTTTAGCTGTGAATGCTCACTAGATCAAAGCTCAAATTAGGAGAAGGAGAGTTGGTGGAAACTAATCCTGAAATTGAGAGAGTCCATTCTCGAAAGACAATGTCAGAGGAAGGTTCTATAGGGCCAGATCCTCAATTCATAGAAAGTTTCCTAGCTATAAAGTCTATGGTAGAAGAAATGTATAGGGACTTTAGAAAGCATAAGGATGAAGATTCATTAGGTTATAAACAAGATAAAGAAGAGGATGAGTCTCATTCCCATGACCACTCAAAAGGAAAGGGGAAAGAAGAAATCTTTCCTACACCTCATAATAGCCCTATGCATAATAAGAAAGCATCTTTGATTAAACTAGATGTTAAATTTAATTTGCCTATATATGATGGAGAGCTAAATGCTGAAAAGTTGGATAATTGGATTAGACAAATTGATGTATATTGCAGGGTACAGAACATAGACTCAGACAAGAGTAAGATTTAGTTGGCAAGCTTAAGCCTAGGAGGCACTGCCTTGGTTTGGTGGGAAGGCAAAACCCAAGCTGATATGAAGAAGCATGGTAAGACCATCTGTATCTGGAGTGAATTTGTTGCTGCAATCAAAAAGCATTTCTATCCATGATTCCATTGGCCTACATGCAACAAGCCATGATGAGTTGGAAAACTCTTCGACAGTTGAAAGGGCAAAGTGTGCAAGGGTACACTCAAGAGTTCAGAAAGAGAGCATTGATGTTGGGTATCTCATTAGACTCACCAGAAACTCTTTTGAAGTACATTGGTGGTCTACATAGCTACATGAGCCATACCATCCTCATGTTTAATCCCACTAGTATAGATGAGGTATATGTACAAGCTACTCATCTTCAAGCTAGAGGAAAGAATGGAAATCCAAAAGTTGGGGGACCATCCCAACCCACTGTAAGCAAGTGCAAGGAGAAAAGAAAGCAGAAGTGGAAAGCAAGGAAGGCTAACACTGCACAGAAAAGCAAAGCTTCATGCACTCATTGTAAAAAGGATGGGCATGATGATGAGCACTATTGGACTCTATATCCAGAGCTGAGACCTAAGAAGTCTGAGGGCAAGGAGAAGAAGACTGCTGCAACTATTCAGAAAGATTTGGGGTTAGACTCGGGAGATGAAACAATCTTTGCAACCACAGGTATAAAAGGTAAGAATTCTGAAGCATCTACTAGTAATTCTGCTCAATCTGTGATTGATGAAGAACATGAGAGAAAAAGGCATGAGCTTTTCCATATTCGAGTTATTTCCAAAAATCAAAAGATTGATACTTTGTTTGATAGTGGCTCACAAGTAAATCTAATTTCTGAAGCAATGGTAAAGAAATTGGGATTAGAAACTACACCTCATAAGAAGCCATACCCATTAGGATGGTTGAATGATAAAGCACAACTACAAGTGGCTAGACAGTGCAAACTCAAGTTTTCTTTTGGGTTAGCATTTGTAGATGAGGTTGAGTTAGATGTAATTCCTTTGGATATATGTGGAAATTGTTTTAGGAAGTCCTTAATTGTATGATAGAAAGGCTATTTTCTATAGAGCTGAGAACAAGTATCTACTTGTTAAAACGGGAATCAAATACTTTGTAAGAGCTCATAAGCTCAAGAATAATTATACACTCATAAACTCAGGACAGATAAAAAGAATGATAAATTCATGCAAACAGTTCTTACTAATGGTTGTAAAGGAAAGGAAAACTAATAAAACCAATGTATTTGAGGGCTATAATTCTGATCAACAAACTGATATAGAAAATATTGTTTCAGAGTATGATGTCTTGTTTCAAGAGCCTCAAGGTCTACCACCCAAAAAGGGAATAGTACATGATATTATTTTGCGGCAAGATGTTCCTTTGCCTAACATTGGGATGTACAGGTTATCTGCTTTAGAGAATGCTGAAATCAAGAAGCAGGTGTAGGAGTTGCTCAAGAAAGGGTTCATCAGGCCTAGCACATCACCATGTGGGTCACCAATCATTTTGGTGAGGAAGAAAGATGGCTCGTGGAGAATGTGCATTGATTACTGAGCACTGAATAAGATAACAATAAAAAATCTTTATCCCCTTCCTCGCATAGACGATCTTTTAGATCAATTGAAGGAAGCTGTTTATTTCACCAAGCTAGATTTGCACAGTGGATACCACCAGGTCAAAGTTGCAGAGCAAGATGCATGGAAGACTGCTTTCAAAACAAAGCAGGGATTGTATGAATGGCTGGTTATGTCTTTTGGCTTGACCAATGCCCCTGCTACTTTCATGAGATTAATGAATGATGTACTCAGAACTTTTCTTGATGATTTTGTTATTGTGTATCTGGATGACATTCTGATTTTTAGTAAAACGTGGGAAGAACATTTAAAGCATGTTAAGCAGACATTAGATGTTTGGAGAAGAGAAAAACTTTATGTTAAACTCTCCAAATGTGAATTTATAAAAACCTCTCTAAATTATTTGGGTCATATAGTAGGGGGAGGTGAATTGAAAATAGATCCCTCTAAAGTGGCAGTCATTGTGAACTGGCCTAAACCCAAGTCTGCTACAAAAGTAAGAAGGTTCTTAGGAGTAGCACAATATTGGAGGAAGTTCATTTCAAATTTTTCCTCAATTGCAGCTCCCTTACATGCTTTGACAGGATTGAACAAGGTGTTTCAGTGGGGAGGCAAACAACAGAAAACCTTCAACACCTTGAAAGAAAAAATTAGTACAGCACCTGGCACTGCCAGATCGACAAGGACCATTTGAGATCCAAACTGATGCCAGTGACTATGCCATGGGCGCAGTGTTGACACAGCACAGTAAAGCCATATGTTATCATTCTGAGACTTTTAATCATGCAGTAGTTAACTATCCTACCTATGATAAAGAATTGTATGCATTAGTTCAGAGTGTGAAAAAGTGGAAACATTACTTAATGGGCAAAGAGACAGTAATACATGCTGATCATCAGCCACTTCAATACCTACACTCCCAAACTAAATTACAGCAATCAAGACATTACAAATGGATGGGTTTTCTACAGCAGTTTCATTTAGTCATTAGATATAAAAAGGGCATACATAACAAGGTTGCAGATATGTTATCTAGACCCATTATAAATGCATCTATCCTACTTAAGCATAATTTTGTGCTGCATGAAAGCTACATAGAACACTATGCTCAGGATATGGACTTTAAAGATGTATATGCAACTTTGAGTCAAGGAAAAAGAGTAGAAGAATTGGACTATCATGTGAAGGACCGACTGTTATATCATTGTGGGAAACTCTACATTCCACAAACTGAGAGAGCAAAGATAATTAGGGAAGCACACACTTCTCTGATATCAGGTCACTTTTGGGTAAGTAAAACAATTGCACAGCTGCAAAGGTTTTGCTATTGGCCGAAAATGAATGAGACAATTTCTAGATATGTGAAGGGATGTGCTATGTGTGCTAAAAGCAAGCCCAGTAACAGAAAACTAGGCTTGTACATTCCCTTGCCAATTCCTTCTCACCCTTGGGAAAGCATTTCTATGGATTTCATTAGAGGACTGCCTAAATCTAGGAAAGGTCATGATTATCTATATGTTGTTGTGGATAGTGTCAACAAAATGTGTATTTTGATACCCTGTAGTAAACAGATTACAGTTGGAAAAACTGCAAAATTATTCTTTGAACATGTATGGGTTCATTTTGGATTACCCACTTCTATTGTATCTGATCGAGACACCTGATTTGTGGGGAAGTTTTGGTCAAGTCCGTGGGAACTAATGGACACCAAATTAAAGAAAAGCACAAATTTTCACCCACAAATAGATTTCCAGACAAAAGTAGTTAACATGACGGTGATCCAGTTACTAAGAGGATACTGTAGTAGACATCCTAAGCTTTGGGATGAGCACTTGTTCTATGTGCAACATGCTTACAATAGAGCCAAACACTCTTCTACACAAAGATATCCTTTTGAGACCTATTTTGGTTTCATACCAAGGTCTCCTTTTGGATTTTGTCTTTGGTAAAGATACCATTGTTGATAGACACAGTGATGTGGACAAAGCAACTAGGTTCATTGAATAGATCTAGGAGATCCACCAGGCAATACAGGAACAACTAGAAACGAGCCATGCGAAGTACAAGGCTAGGCATGATAAGCATGGGATGGAGCATAGTTTTCAAGTTGGAGACCAAATCTGGCTATATATCAGCAAGGACAGAATGCAAGGTGAAGGTAAAAAGCTAAAACCTATCAGGTATGGACCCTTCAGGATACTTGAGAAGGTTGGTGAGAATGATTTTTGCTTGATCTACCAGCTTACATGCACATCTACTCAGTCGTGAATGCATATTTCTTGAGTTTGTTTGAACCTTCAATGATTGAGGACCCCAAAGAGCAGAGTTAATTACCTTCTATTGACAACCTGCTACATGAATATCTTAATGAGTTGCAGGAAGACATAGTGCTAGACAGGAAGGTGAGGACGACACGCAGTGGACAAGTGGAATACCTCAGAATTGGGTTTAAAGGTTTGAAGTCGAGCAGTCCGAAGTGGATTGAGATTGGACAAGTGAGACAACAGTTTCCTCACTTAGTCGATTCTTGAAGAAAACCAACTTTTGGTGGTCCAAAAGCTTTTTCAGTAGGGAGGCCATGATTCGAATCAAATCCACAAAAGACTATCAAGAACCTTGACTATATTGAGTTGAACAAATCCTTGAAAATTCCAAAACAACAATCAAAAAATGCCTTGAACCAGTGGCCATGGCAGCCGACGTAGAATGACGAGGACCTCAATCAAAGCGCGTTGACCAAGGCCCATGGAGACTGCGTAGGATCAAAGTAATCCCTGGGAGCCTTGGATCGGGAAAATGAGACAATTTTGATGTGTGATTAGTGCTTACAAGGCTAAGATGGGAAAGCCTTGAGCACTCAGTCGCATTGGGGGCCGAAGAACCGTGGGCGGAGAAACAAAAAGCGCTAAAGGACAAAGGCAGGACCCGTGCTCTGGAAAACCGACGGTATCGATCGGGCGCTCTTCAACGCTAAGTGGTTTTGGAGGAGAGCGGAGCGATACCACTCGGGGATTGACGCGTGGCAATGGAGGTTAGAGAAAAACTGCCGTGATCGCGTGCTATCGGTCGAGCAAGTCAACCGTGCTTGACATGCATATGACATTGGATCTAGAGGAGCCTAGATTGGATGGCTGAGATTGCACCCAATGGAGGAAGCATAATCGACAGGGGATTAAGCCGCGTTCTAAAGGGATTTGGAGTCTGTTTGACTAGCACGGTGGAGAAAGAATGCATACATGACATAACGGAAGAAACGAACCGACGAAGCATGCTGGCACCAGTTAGATGGAGACACGTGGCCACTTCCCAAGCATTCATGCTAACGCCAAACAGGGAACTCCAAGTGTAGCTGCAAAAGGTGAATCGACGCAGGTGGGAGAGGAACTAAACGGGCATAGGGATCGAATGGTTAAAGACATGAACAGAGATAGTCGAAAAAGGGGATTTTTATAGAGGAGTCCAAGTAACCAAGAGAGATAGTGAATAGTGAACCCTGAGAGGAGGACTGATCACAGAGAATAGTAAAGCCAAGTAGAGGAGAGAGAGGGCTGAGCTGACCATAGGCAGCATGAAGCACCAGAGAGCTTGAAGATTAAAGCCTTCCCATAGAGGAACCTGTCTGGATTGAGCATCACAGTTGGCTCTTTCCACTGTAGACCAAAGGTCACAGAGCTGGTAGGAAGAACAAGAGTCTGTGTACTCCGAGTGGCTTGGGGTATCCAAGAACCACCCTGCCAAGCAAACCTACTTTAGGAGAAATCACATTGAGTCATTGTATTTGTAAATTCTCTACTTAAAGACACAATAAGACAAGGCCACCACTGAAGCTAGACCGGAGACGTAGCCATGGAGAATAGGGTGAACTCCTTACTAAAAACTGTTTGTGTCTTTGTGTTGCTTACTGTATTTCTCTGCTGTCTTTCCATTTAAATGTCTGTGTATTGGCAATCTGATCGATTCGTTGTTTCAATAACATAGAACACACACACACCAGCACATGAGTCTGTAATACCTTTTGTTTAATAAATCTTCAACTGAGGTCACTCACAGGGTGATTATCAGATCAATCAGACTCTCCATGTAAGAAAATTTATGACCACCTGGTCATAAGTCTGGATAATTGTTTCCTCCTAGATCCCAAACTTTATTTTGTAATCTGTCCTTGTGATCTGAATTGGATCCATGAAAAATATTAGAGTTCTATGACTGAAGACAATGTCAGAGGAAGGTTCTATGGGGCCAGACACTCAATTCCTAGATAGTTTTCTAGCCATAAAGTCCATTGTAGAGGAAATGTATAGGGACTTTAGAAAACATAAAGATGAAGATTCATCAGGCTCTAAACAAGATAAAGGAGAAGATGAGTCTCACTTCCATGACCACTCAAAAGGCAAGAGGAAAGAAGAAAGCTTTCTCCCACCTCCTAATAGCCATGAACATAAAAAGAAGGCATCTTTGATTAAACTGGATGTTAAATTTGATTTACCTAGATATGATGGAGAGTTGAATGCAGAAAAGCTAGACAATTGGATTAGACAAATTTATGTTTATTGCAGAGTGCAGAATATTGATTCAAACAAGAGCAAGATTCAGTTGGCAAGCCTATGCCTTGGAGGCACTACCTTGGTTTGGTGGGAAGGCAGGACCCAAGCTGATATGAAAAGACATGGTAAGTCTATCTTTGTTTGGAGTGAATTTGTTTCTACAATCAAAAAGCAGTTCTATCCATTGGCCTACAATGTACATGTAGCAAGCCATGATGAGCTGGAAAACTCTTTGACAGTTGAAAGGGCAAAGTGTACATGGATACACTTAAGAATTTAGAAAGAGAGCATTAATTCTAGGAATCTCATTAGACTCATCTGAGACTCTGTTGAAGTACATTAGTGGTCTACATAGCTACATGAGGCACACTATCCTCATGTTTAATCCCACTAGTATAGATGAGGTATTTGTTCAAGCTGCTCATCTAGAAGCTAGAGGAAAGAATGGAAGTCCAGAAGTTGGGGGATCATCCCAACCCACTACAAGCAAGAATAATGAGAAAAGAAAGTAGAAATGGAAAGAAATGAAGGCTAACATGCACTCATTGTAAAAAGGATGGGCATGATGACGAGCACTATTGGATTCTGCATCTAGAGCTGAGACCTAAGAAGCTCAAGGGCAAGAAGAATAAGACTGCTGCAGCTATTCAGAAATATTTGGGGTTAGACTCAGGAGATGGAACAACTATTGTAGCCACAGGTATAAGAGGCAAGAATTTTGAAGCATCTACTAATAATTTTGCACAATCTACTATTGATCAAGAAAATGAGAGAAAAATACGTGAGCTATTCCATATTCGAGTTATTTCCAAACATCAAAAGGTTGATACTTTGTTTGATAGTGGCTCACAAGTAAATTTCATTTCTGAAGTAATTGTAAAGAAATTGGGATTAGTAACTACACCTCACAAGAAACCATACCCCTTAGGATGGCCGAATGATAAAGCACAACTACAAGTGACTAGACAATGCAAACTCAAGTTTTCTTTTGGGTCAACATTTGTAGATGAGGTTGAGGTAGACATAATTCCTTTAGATATATGTGGAATTGTTTTATGAAGTCCTTACTTGTATGATAAAAAAGATATTTTCTATAGAGCTGAGCAAGTATCTACTTGTTAAATATGGAATCAAATACTTTGTAAGAGCTCATAAGCTCAAGAATAATTATACTCTCATAAACTTAGGGTGGATGAAAAGAATGATAAATTCATGCAAACAATTCTTACTGATGGTTGTAAAGGAAAAGAAACCTGATAAAATCAATGTATTTGAGGGTTGTAATCCTAAACAACAAGTTGATTTTAAAAAGGTTGTTTCAGAGTATGATATCTTGTTTCAAGAACCTAAAGGTTTGCCACCCAAAAAGGAAATAGTGCATGATATTATTTTGCAGCAAGATGCTCCATTCCCTAACATTAGAATATATAGGTTGTCTGCTTTAGAGAGCGCGTAAATCAAGAAACAGATGCAGGATTTGCTCGAGAAAGGGTTCATCAAACCTAGCACATCACCATGTGGGTCACCAATTGTTTTGGTGAGAAAGAAAGATGGCTCGTGGAGAATGTGCATTGATTACCGAGCACTGAATAAGATAACAATAAAAAATTGTTATCCCCTTCCTCGCATTGATGATCATTTAGATCAACTGAAAGAAGTTTATTTCTCCAAGCTAGACTTGTATAGTGGATACCATTAGGTCAGAGTTATAGAACAAGATGCATGGAAGACTACTTTCAAAACAAAGTAGGGATTGTATGAATGGCTGGTTATGCCTTTTGGCCTAACTAATGCTCCTGCTACTTTCATGAGATCAATGAATGGTGTACTCAAACATTTTCTTGATGATTTTGTTATTGTGTATCTGGATGACATTCTGGTATTTAGCAAAATGTGGGAAGAACACTTAAAGCATGTTAAGCAGACACTAGATGTTTTGAAAAGAGAAAAACTTTATGTTAAACTCTCAAAATGTGAATTTGGCAAAACATCTTTGAATTATTTGGGTCATATAGTAGGGGGTGGTGAATTGAAGATAAACCCCTCTAAAGTGGTAGTAATTGTGAACTGGCCTAAACCCAAATCTGCTACAGAAGTTAGAAGCTTCTTAGGAGTAGCACAATATTGGAGAAATTTCATTTCTAACTTTTCCTCAATTGCAGCTCCCTTACATGCTTTAATAGGATTGAACAAGGTGTTTCAGTGGGGATACAAATAGAAGAAAGCCCTCGACACCTTGAAAGAAAAGATTAGTACAACACCTGTACTAGCACTGCTTGATCTTCAAAGACCATTTGAGATCCAAACGGATGCCAGTGACTATGCCATGGGAGCCGTGTTGACATAACATGGTAAACCCATATGTTATCACTCCGAGATATTTAATTCTGCAGTAGTTAAATATCCTACATATGATAAATAATTGTATGCATTAGTACAAAGTGTGAAAAAGTGGAAACATTACTTAATTGGAAAAGAGACAGTAATAGATACTGATCATCAACCACTTCAATATATACACTCCCAAACTAAGTTGCAGCAATCAAGACACTATAGATGGATGGGTTTTCTACAACAGTTTCATTTAGTCATCAGATATAAAAAGGACATACAAAACAAAGTTGTAGATATGTTATCTAGACCCATTATGAATGCATCTACTATACTTAAGCATAATTCTATGTTACATGAGAGTTACATTGAACAATATGCTCAAGATATAGACTTTAAAGATGTATATGCAACTTTAAGTCAAGGCAAACAAGTAGAAGAATTGGATTATCATGTAAAGGAATGACTCTTGTATCATTGTGGGAAGTTATGCATTCCACAAACTGAAAGAGTAAAGGTAATTCGAGAAGCACAAACTTCTCTAATATAAGATCACTTTGGGGTAAGTAAAACAGTTGCACAACTGCAAAGATTTTGTTATTGGCCAAAAATGAACAAGACAGTTTCTAGATATGTAAGAGGATGTACTATGTGTGCAAAAAGCAAGCCCAATAATAGAAAACTAGGCTTGTACACTCCATTACCAATTCCTTCTCACCCTTGGGAAAGTGTTCCCATGGATTTTGTTGGAGGACTGCCTAAATCTAGGAAAGGTCATGATTATATGTATGTTGTTGTGGATAGGTTCAGCAAAATGTATATTTTGATACCTTGTAATAAACAGATTACAATTGAACAAACTGCAAAACTATTTTTTGAACATGTATGGTTTCATTTTGGTTTAACCACTTCCATCGTATTTGATCGAGACACCCGATTTGTGGGGAAGTTTTGGTCAAGTCTATGGGAACTGATGGACACCAAACTGAAGCAAAGCACAACTTTTCATCCAAAAATTGATGGCCAGATAGAAGTAGTTAATAGGACAGTGATCCAATTAATTAGGGGATATTGCAACAAGCACCCTAAGCTTTGGGATGAACATTTATGTTATGTGCAACATGATTACAACAGAGAAAAACATTCTTCTACAAAAAAATCTCCTTTTGAGACATGTTTTAGTTTCACACCAAGGTCTCCTTTGGATTTTGTCTTTGGTAAAGACACCACGGTTGAGGGACACAGTGATGTGGATAGGGAAACTAGGTTCATTGAACAAATCCAAGAGATCCACCAGGAAGTACAGGAATAACTAGAAAAGAGCCAAGCCAAATAGAAGGCAAGGCATGACAAGCATCAGATGGAGCATAGTTTACAAGTTGGTGACCAAGTCTGGCTGTATACCAGCAAAGATAGGATGCAAGGTGAAGGTAAAAATATAAAGCCTATCAAGTATGGACCCTTCAAGATCCTTGAGAAGATTGGTGAGAATGCTTTTTGCCTTGATCTACCAGCTTACATGCACATCTACTCAGTCGTAAATGCAGATTGCTTGAGATTGTTTGAACCTTCACTAATTTAAGAACCCAAAGAGCAGAGTCAATTGCATTCTATTGCTGGCCTGTTACCTGAATATCTTAATGAATTGCAGGAAGACTCAGTTCTAGATAGGAAGGTGAGGACGACGCGCAGGGGAGATGTTGAGTACCTCAGAATTGGGCTCAAGGGTTCAGAGCCGAGTAGTGCAAAGTGGATAGAGATTGGACAAGTGAGACAATTGTACCCTCACTTTGTCGATGCTTGAAAACCAAATTTTGCTGGTCCAAAAGCTTTTTTCAATGGGAAGGCCATGATTCGAATTGGATCCATGAAAATTATTAGAGTTCTATGACTATATTAAATCAGGACAGACTTAAAAAGTTTGTGAATGAAGAGTTATCAAGAAGACCTTTGGAAAGTGGTAGTTTGTTGTCAGCAAGGAATGACAAGGACCTCAGTCAAAGTGCACTAACCGAGGCCCATGGAGAGCGGCAGGACACAAGCTAGCAGTTAGGAAGTCCAAATAAAAAAACGAAGGCTGTTTTTGATGCATGATTAGCGCTAATCATGCATTGCTGGGCAAAACCCTTCGAAATGGAAAGGCCCTGAGCACTCGGTCACAAGGAAAAGATGAAAACTGTGGGAAAAGCGCCAAAGAAAAAGCGGGCCCCGTGCTCCAAAACTGGCACAATATCAGAGGCATATTGGGCATTAAGCGGATTTGGCAGAAAACGAGTGATTCCATACATTTCACGACGCATGTCCAACGGATGAGACAGAAAACTGTCTCTCATCACAGGCTAACGTTCAAGCAAGTCAACCGTGCGATATGAGCGAACACTATAGGATCTGGGGGATCCATATCTAATGGTAGAGATTGCACTTGATGGGAAACCAGATTTGACGGGGGAATTAAGCCGTGACATATAAAATTCTGAAGTCTGATTTGACATTGAGTTGGCAGATGAATCATTACACAACGTAACCGAAATACCAAACTGTTGAGGAAGAGCTGGTGCAGTTCGTGAGAGGACAAGTGGCCACTTCCTTGTGGGACATTGGTGATGATGCAGAGGCAAGGAAATTCAAACGAACAACAGCAGGTGATTCGAAGGGGCAGAAGAGGAAAGCGAAGAGTCAAGAATAGATTGGCTTTAAGCCATGAACAGAAAGAAAACAGAATGAGGAAGAATCAAAGAAGAAAACAGTGGAAAAAAAGACGAGAGAGACAATAAAGCAAGAGGCAGAAAAGAAATAGAGAGCCGAGCTGACCTGCAGCCTAAGGCAACATTGAGCAGACAGAAGGCCTGAGAGGCTCAAGCGATCCCTGTGAGGACATCTATTGGGAATTGAGCACCACATTGGACTCATCCCATTGAAGACCAGAGAGGTCAAGACTTGGTAAGGAAAGAGTCTGTGCACTCTAGTGGCTTGGAGAATCCAAGAACCACCCTACCAAGCATTATTTGTTTCAGAAGACTCAAGTTGAGATCCTCATTGTAAATATTCGCTTTAAAGACACAATAAAAGGAGGCCACCACTGAAAGATAGATCGAAGACGTAGCCCTAGAGAATAGGGTGAACCCCTTATTAATGTGTTGTGTTCTTGTATTTTCTTACTGTGTTTCCCTTACTGTTTTCCATTTTCCAGTGTTTGTGTATTTTTCAATCTGATCGATTCATTGTCTGAAATAACATAGACACACGCCAGCACACGACTCTGTAATACCTTCATTCATTAATTATTTAACAAGATCACTCATGACTTATTTTTAGATCACCTTGCTTGTAAATTGCTCTATTGCTGCTGTTTTCTGCTGCTGTTCTCTAGGTCTCCATACTTTATGCTATAATGCTCCACTTGCCTTGCTCTCGAAGTTTGCTACTGTTTTCCTCTTGTTGCCACTCCTCTCTTTTCTTGCTGTTGTCTTTCTCTGAGACATTTTCATCATTAACCTTCTTATTAACTTGATTTCTCTATCAAGTATATCCTCTACCTTCTAATTGTTTTAATCTCTTGATTGTTGAACTCTCCTTCTTTCTTGTTCTTCACTTGTTCTAATTGTTTCCTTTTCATCTTTACCCTCTTTTTTACTACTGTTTTGCACCTTTTCTGCTGCTGCTATATTGGATTTCAGAACACTTTCCTGCTTCTATTGTCTGCACATACCAACTTCTTCTTGATGGTTATTTATGTCAAATTCTTGGTCATCCTTCTTCAACAATCTATCTTGAACATTTATCCTCTACTCTTCCAACTTCCTTCTTTGAAAGTATAATTCTCTATATAACTCAGTGATTTTACTTGGAGTGAACTTTGGAAATTTTACATAATCTTCCATTTCCTCATTTGTTAGTCTCATTATCACATGGTCCTTCTTCCTGTGGTAAATATTCCTTAACATCCTTCAGTAGATGTTCTTCCTCTTCTTCTTCCATTTGGCTATCCACCTGTGCCAAATATGTTCTAGGTTCTGCAACAACATCTTCAATTATAAGAAAATCATTATAATAAAAAATATAAGGCGTTTGTACCTCTTTTCCCTTTAGCAACACTTCAGTTTGTTGTGCTGATTTCTCTCCTTCTGACAACATATAATATGTTGATTCAAATTCAAAGTACCCTTGAGACTTTCAGCTAGTCTCTCCTTCTCATCATTTGTTCTAATGATATCCTTCAACACTTGTCCACTATAGTGAATTGATTCTTTTCCAGTCTCCTTGTCATATTCTGCTTCAAAACATTCATCCTCTGGAAGGTATTCTTTCACATCTTTGACAACTTTAAACAATTGTCTATCTTCTTTCAAACCTGCAATCATACACAAATAATTAGTTTTAAAAATACAAGACCTTTTCATCTCACTTGATACTTCAGTCATCAAGTCTTCTGGCTGCTTTGAATCATTCACATGATTCAACTCTTCTAACTCTTCATCACTTTCAAAAAGTAATGGTCCACTTTCTGGTTCACATATCGAAACTTCAACATCTTCTTCAACATCTTCTTTTTGTTGTAGCTCAACTCTTTCGAGCCTCTCTGTCCTCTTTCTGGCATCTATAACCTATTCAAGTTCCCTTAGTTCCTTCATCAACTGCATATTCACCTGTTGATTCCTCTCCTCTTGTAGCCTTTTCCACTTCACCTTCTTCCCCATGACATAACCATGTTTCTAGTCTGCTTCATTACTTTGGAACATGTTCATTAACACTTCAAGCTGAACTGCTATCTCAGCCTTCTCCCTCTCGTATTCCTCTTTGCTTAACTATTTCTGTATGCCATTTGCCTTAGCATCCTTCTCCTTTTTCCCTCCGTTGTGGTCTCTTTCAGAACCTCTGTTATGACTTTCACTAGTCATCATCATCTCCATCTCTATGAGTTCCTTACTCACTTCACTATGAGTTGTGTTAGTGTAAGTGTCTTCACACTTCCATTAGTGATCAAATTTATCTTTTGCATGCATATTAGGTGTCTCATTCGATCCACTACATTCCATTAGGTCATGGATCAACTGATGGTGGTGGTTTCATTTCAGTTTTTCCTCATGTCATATACCTGTTGGCCTATTCAAAACCTCTTTTTAGTCATTTCAACTCATTTCATTTAGTTTTAGGGTTTAGTTTCACTAGGTCTTAGGGTTTGTCATCATGGTCATCCAAAATTGAATAAAAAGGTCAGCAGGCACATGAGGAGGATAAATAGGTTCATAAAATCATAATTTTACTTCTGATATGCTCAATAAATCTTTTTTACCTCAAAACTCTATTTTGAGGTGAAAACAGAGTTTTTCCATTTTTTGTAAAAGATTTCATGTAATTTAAGTGTTTCTATATGTAATAAGCTTAGCAGTTATTCCTGGTCACGTTGCCAACTCCTGCCACTCCAACAAACAAAAACACCAAGACATCAGCCCATCAAAGTGCCAAGAAAAAGTCAAAAATCAAAATTCAAATTGAAAAACAAAGTTTTTGAAAAAGTGACTAAGACTTTATAAAAGTGGGTTTGCAATGAAGAAAAATTAAAGTGCATCATATATAAATAAAATTCATGCTAGCTACTCATTTCATTGTGCAAAAAATCAAGTGGAGAGACAAAATCGCATTTTGAAGGGAAATTGAACAAAAGAGGAAGAAAACCCAAATTTTGCAGCAAATTTGCCTAGCGCTATGCATCAGAGGGTTGGCACTGTGCATCAGACAAGCACTGTGATTTAGACAAATTTTCTCTGTGTAAAATTACATAGGCGTTGCACATCAAGCAAGTGCTGAACATTGGGCCCAGTGTGCTGCGCATTGGCTAGGGAGGCTCCAAACTCACTCGAATTCATCCCAAATTCTCTCAAAAGCTGCATTTACCTCTTACAAGTAAGTGTGTATCTATCCTAAGCTGAAATAAGACTTTTCCATGTTTTTTTCATGAGTTTTGCTTCCTAAAATCAAAACCCTAGCTTGCCTTCATACTTTTTCACCTCATTCCAAAAATTTCACCTCATTGCAAAAATAACATCCTTTGTCCCTTTTCCCAAAATTCATTGCACTAAAACTACCCATTGATTCCATTTTCCCTCTCCCTATTCCCCTAAGAAACTAATCCCCTTTATTAAACCCTAAGTCCCTCATAAGTCAAAACCCTAGTTTCCCAAAGCTTTCCCTTCATTCCCCTACTTCACTTCATTACTATTGTTCCATTTGCAAAATCTCTTCATACTCATCTTCTTTGTCCCCACCCATTATCATTGTTCACCATATCATCATCACATTATGTCATTAAGACAAGCATGGAAAGAAGCAATGAATCAGATTTTGAAGAGGACACACTTAGTGATAGCTCAAGGGAAAGAAATGTGTAGTCCAGGAAGCCTCACAAAGGTGGAAAAATCATTAGGGAGGAACCTATCAGCATGAGTGAACTCCTTGCTTTCTTGCTAGCCACCACATATTTCAGATATCAGTCTTGTTTTGAGCTTTGTGAAATGGTTGAGAGGGTAAAATATCACCATGAGTTAGCAAGGCAGTTTGTGATAAACATGGATAACAATATGGTGAATCTTGTCGGGGTCAACTTCACTCTTTTACCAACTATCATTGCAGAGGCCACAAGAATTCCAGATGTAGGGGAGAAGTGGAACAAAAGGAAAAATATTACTAAGCAGTGTTATGAGCCTTATATCAAGGCCAAATACCATGATGAACTGAGCAGGGTGTTTCCTTTTAAATTCTTGGAAGACCGGTATGTTCCAATCATGAAACTTATCATCAAATACTTTACGTGCGAGGGCAGGTTCTCTAGACTTTATGCCTAGCACATCAGATTGCTTATGCACTTCACCAAGGTCGGAATGATGAGCATCCCTTATTTCATATGCAAAAACAAAGAGAGGATGACAGTAATTGAAAAAAGAAAACCATATCCAAAGTAGCTCAATAGTATTTGTCATTTTTCTGTTATCAAAATTGTTGTTTTGCATTTTCTCACTCAGTTGGGAGTGCCATGGGAAATTTTCATTGCCCATGAGTGCTTCAAGGGGCCTCAAATATTTTCAGATCCTCAAGAGGAAGGTGAACCTTCTGGGCAACAAAAGGAGCCTGAAAGTAAAACAATGGAGGTTCCTGTTCCTGTGCTTGTCACCTATGAGAGAGGGACTAGGATGCGTTTTGCATCTTCTAAGCGATTACTATCTCCACCAAGGGTGGAAGGGGTCTCGTTTTCTTCACCGGACCATAGGAAAATGTTATTTTCATTGGGGGCGAAAGGGGCTTTTCCTTATTCTCCAGCTATACAGGTTGATCAGTAGTCAAAGGGCAGAGATAAAGGAAAGAAAAAGATGCACGAGGAGGACCCTACTGAAGGGCAAGGCAAGGATTTTGTTTTGATTAAGGAGGATGTCATTGATTTGGGAACTCAAAGCTTAAGACTCGAGGAGATGATTATCAAAGAGAAGGAGGCTGAAATACAAGCCTTATCACTTAACCTTGAGAGGGCCAAATGGATCATCAACTTTCTTGAGCAAGAAAACAAGCAACTGACAGATAAGTGTGGAGCTATAAAAAGGGTCTCTTTCACCTCTAATTACCTCACATTAATATGTCAATTCAGGAACATTTTTTTATTTCAAAGAGTGTCTCAGTCTGAGGCTATCATTTGCCAGAGTAATGCTAGTAGCATAGTGTTTGAAAATACAAGAGTAAACAAATGCTTGTTTACAGCTAACTACTTCAAAAGATTAAACCACACATTCAGGAAACTAAGCAATTTATCAGTCAAGGGTTGGGTAGCAATAACCCATCCCTTTGGAAACTGATGGAAAAGGAAACCAGAGAACAGATCATGGATCTGGGAGTCGGACAATAGATGTCAATGCTCACTATAGCCTGAGATCATGCTTCATACCAAAATAACGAATAATAGGAAATGAAACGGAAAATAAGAAATGGAACAACAATTAAGAAATAGAACAACAATTCCGAAATGGAACAGAAATCCTGAAATAGAACAGCAAATCCGAAATGGAACAGAAATCCTGAAATGGAGCAACAAATCTGAAATGGAACAACAGTTAAGAAATAGAACAACAACTAAGTCTAACAAGCAGTAACACCTTAGTCTATCAGATCAAATGCACTAATCATAATCTAAAGGAAACAAATAACAATCCTTCATTCTTAAGGGAGGATTGAATAATACACCAACATGGAACAACATTGATTACTGATGAATTATAGGACAGAGCTTGAAAACCATATACACACACAGCACAGTTAAATAGTAATCTGGTCCAGTTATCACCTCAGTTAGAAAGAGTACGACTGCATTTCAAAATAGAACAAAATTGTTTATAAATCCAACAATCGCAAAGAACATAACTTCCAAGGTGAATTCCGTAATGTTAATGAACAAGTGCACAACACAAAGGCTCTGTAATGGAATGACAACAGTATTCTGTAAAGACTAGCAGTATTATATCAACACCTAAAAGAACAATAATATGATGTAGAGTCAATACAATAGTTCTGTCTTTAGAAACCTCAATAATTTAAGCATAACAGAGCATGCGATGTAAACTTACAAAACACATCAGATTACCAAATAACGTCGATAAGCAAACCACACATAAACCAAACGTAATGGTACAAGAGCAAGTGTCCTTCAGGGCCGGGCCCTTAGCCTCCAGGGGTACACTGCTTGAAGTTATTCCAGACTCAAAGATGAAATAATAACCAAGTTTGTATTAACGCATAAAGTGAAATTCAATAGATAAGTTCTTAACGAGACTCGATGATCAAAGTTTTGATCTTAAAGGAAATTACATAAATATAACAACATCTCCCTCTCTCGAGCTAACAGTGCTGCCCCTTTTATAAGGGTGAAGGCAGAGATATCTAAGTGTAGAAATAGATAAAAAATGATCCCTCAAGATCAAGGATCTTGAGGGATTCGTCGAACCATTAATCCTCAGTCATTTCTTTTCTTTCCTGTGCCGAGCCGATATCTCTACTTCCTTTCCAGGGCTGATTTGCTTTGATTTGCTTTGCCTTGTTTGCATACGGTCTCTCATCAAAGGGACAATGGTTAACTCGTCCTTGTCATTTCCTTTGGAACGAAAACTTCTCGTTTTTCTCCCTTCCCGCATAAGGAAATGACAATTGTTAGTGTTTTCTTCTTGCATATTAATCTCATATGTTTTATTACAATTCCTTATCGTTTTCCTAGTTCATGATGCAAAAGGTTTGTAAATTCTAACGAAAAGATGCTGAAATAATTATAAAAAACATACCTTTGTTAGTACTCCACACACCCCCTGCTTACCCTTTTTCATGCCCTCATGAAAACATTGTAGTTGACGTGTAAGGCAGTGAGTGAGTAGCCTAGAGATGGAATCTCATGTGAAGGCCTACAACCATGATGCATAGCTATGTATTCAAAGAAATGGCATGTCTGACCCTCAGGCATCTCATACAGGGCTTGGTATCCGGGTACAGGGTGCTAAATAATTGGACTCCGGAACCTATATCCTAACCAGGATGGCCCTGCCCTCAAAATGATTTCGCCATAGAGGTGCAAGCGGTTGGAAGCTAATTTAAAATTCTCATACTTAAATGGTTCCCTGAGCTGGATATTCGGATTAGAGATTTGATACCAAAATTTAGCTGCATCAATGGCAAGGTATTTGATAGAGAAAAAGTATTCTAATCCCTGCCGAATGATTGCCTCATTCATGGGTCCTAATGCTTCAATTACACCTGGAGTCTTCATGAGGTTTCTATGTTTTCTCCACAACTGTACTAGATCCCTAGGCTCAGTGCTTATCCATAAATCTAATTTGTTTTCTTGTATTTGGAAAGCATTATAGGCTTTAATCCATTTAATTTGTTATCCCCAAATGAAATAAATGCATGTAATTGGATATCCCCAACAAAAGGGACAGGGTTCAGCTCGGTCTCCTGTTCTAATACAAGGTTATGCAAATAAAACTCACACAATAGTCTCTGAACTTTTACCCCGTAGTGCTTACAGCAGTTTATAAAATCATTGATGGTGTTAATTTGTATGGGAGCACCTGCTTTAAAAACCTTTATTTTCAATTGCAAATATCTCTCCATTAAAAACAAGGCATAATTCTTAGCAGGGACTCTACATGATAGGACGTCATTGTATAAAGAACATAAGGTATCCATCTGCTTGATAACTATATCTAACGTACGAGTTACCTTCACAAATTTTTCTTCTTCCCTTTGCCACCCTTTAAATGCCTGGCTTTCGGTTAGATTGATGTTCCTAAGCTGCTACTGCAACTCTTCATACTTTTCTCGAGGGACCGTTTTCTCTCTAAGCTTTTTTGCTGCTTGCTTCAAACCCTTTCGTAGGGTTACCGTTTTCGGATCTCTTTTCCATGCAGCAGTGGAGGCCGGGAGTTTTACCTGAACTTTCCTGTTGCGATGTTTTGAGTTCATGACTCTAATCAATCCTGAAGGTGGTGCCTCCGTTTGAATTTCCTTATCGTGGGTCAACATCTCATCCATTTCTATTTTAACGTGGATATCAGTCCATTGCTGTTCCTTTTCAATTGGAACAACAGTCTATTTCTCAGCATCATTTGGAACAGTAGCCTGGTTTTCGACAGGGTTCTGAACAGCAAGATGGACTCTGGTCCTCCACCCCTTTGTCTGGAGGGGTTTTGCTGGAGTGGTTGCATTTTTCCTTCCCGAAGTCCTTTTTACCCTTTGCCTTACTTTTAGAATCCTAATTTGTTGGTGTAGCTGAACTATTATATTCAGTAATCTCTGCTGTTTCTTTCACAATTCCATAATTTCCACAATTTCCTTAGAAGGAACAACAGACTATTCACTGCGGCCTGGACTGTGACTAATTCCCTGATTTTCTCTTTGGGGTGTTTCTTCATTGCTCTACTCTGGTTGTTCTAGGGCAAGAACCTTAACTGGTTCTGTTATTTCTTGGGTGACCTCCTTTTCTACCCCTGTTTCCTCTGGAATTTCTTCTGGTGTCTTCTGGTTAGGAACAGATTGTCCCTGTTCAGCATCTCCTGTCATATTTTCATCATGAATAGGTAGGTTCTCTTCTTCTGCCTCCTTTTCATGTGATTCTTCAGGTGCATTTTCCTCCTGAGGTTTTTCTTTGGCATGGAGGTCTGATGTACTGGAAGGTTGGCCATATTCGCCCATATTGGCCAAAACTTTGGCCAATTCATCTTCTCCCAATGGGTCCTACAATGGGCTACCTTCCTGTTGTTTCGTTTCCTCCTCTTGCTCAGATTGCTCGGCTTCCTCTTCTTTTTCTCCTTCTTCTTCTGATTGCTTAGCTTCTTCCTCTTTTTCTCCTTCTTCTTCTGATTCCTCAGCTTCTTCTTCTTTTTCTCCTTCTTCTTCTTCCTGCTCGGCTTCTTCTTCTTTTTCTCCTTATTCTTCTTCTTGCATTCCTTTCTCATCATCTTCCCCTTCTGGTCGTGGGGGTTGCTCATATTCTATTTCTACCGGCTAGCTGGTGTTTTCTTGGGGCTTCTCCAGCCTCCCTCGTAGCTGTGCTAGCCGAACCGATTTCCTGCATTTTTCTGGATGCTTGGGTGTATTGGTGGCATGTTTATGTTTTTTTGGACGCTCGGGCATACTGGTGGCATGTTTACATTTTGGGGATGGTGTGGTCAATCCTCCATTTATCATGGCAATTAGCTCTTCCCAGTTGCTCTGCTGCTGGGTAAGGCTATGGTTGACTATTAACCGAATCAACCCATGATGACTAACAACTGACTCTACATGTTGTGCCTTTTTTATGCTCTGTGCAACGTCATGAAGTAATGAATTCAAAAATGCAGGTAAATTTAAAGAGCATTTTTGTTTTAGTACAGCTAAGAGTTTAAGATGTCGTGGTCTTACCATGTCTTTTCTGCCTTCACAATTGATGTAGTTTTGAATGGTCTTCACAAATTCCGCCCACGGCTCTCCTAGTGCTGCTGGCAGAACCCCCTTTCCTCTAATTGTCAGGCTCTGGCCTTTGTCCTGGAAGATTTCTATAACCTTCTACAATCTCTCATTCTTTAACGTCCATACAGGTCCAGTGGCTGGCAGTCCCGAGACTTTTGCGATTATGTCGTCGGTGACTACTATGCATCTCCCCCTCACTGTGGAGTGATCCTCTTTCAAGTTCTGCAAGAATTCAATTGCCACAATCTCATTAGACTCCTGCAAGCGGTTGAGATAAGTCAGCCACCCTGCTCTTGCCAGGATTTCCCGGGTAGCAGCAGAGACTGTTAACACCTGTGGTTCTCTGCGAATCGATTTTCCTCCCATGCTTATGGTTTCGCTGTAAACTCTCAATGGAACGACAACTGTTCACACTATTAAAACACAGAGAGGCTGACAAATGCAAGACTTGCTCAAAATCTAATGCTGTAGAGTATACAATGGAAATGGCTTATAAACAGCAAGTCATGCAGAAAAAATAAAAAAATAGTATACTGTTGAGCTGTGCTATACCCCAGTACACAGCTTCCCGAATAGTGAGCTGACACGTAATCCAAGGAATGATGAGGTTAACCTCCCCCCCACAATGTGATAGGTCGTACTGACCGTCAAATAAAGGAGCGGCACCCATTCTGAAACAGAGTCCTTAAGCAACAACGTATGGCAATATGCCATGTTTACAAAAGTGGCAAATTACCAAAATCGAGGCATAGAGTTGGGTCGCTTAATACGTAAGAGACTGTGGTGATATGATGCGAGGTTGGGGATAGGACATTTGCCGTGGATACAAAGTCTCATGCGGTCATTGTCAATTGTTCTGTTATGATTGGTGATAATATATATTCATGCGTTGTATGGTTTTGGGAAATAATATATAATTGATTACTAAGGCATAAGAAATAGAAGGGTGCTAATAACTACCTATTGGTGTAAATAATATGACTTCAATACCATTAACAGTGCTCTGCTACCGACAGGTGTCCATAACCTTGGCAGAGTTGTTTATTTCACCCATGGAACCATGATCCTTTGTGTATGCTTAGGAAATGTTGTGTAATGTCAAAATGTAAGCCATTTTGCTGGCTTGGTGACCAGTTAGCCATAATGCCATTCACGAGGAAGGAGCGAAAGGTGGGCAGGCTGGCTCGTGATGAGACCTCCTGTTCCAAGGGTTCTTTATTTGATATACCTTTTGGACCATATCCCTGGTGTGGTGGCCATAGTGGGAATGCCACTTCACTTTCGTCCTCATGATCATGGTAGGCTGGCTCTTGATGAGACCCCCTATCCTGCATTTGACAGCTTATAAGTCATTAAGACATCATTGTTTGCTCCTTTTTTCTTTCTTTTTCATAAAGTACTTTCCCTATTTATACACAAATGGTGGTTCAACACTCCTTAAGAGTAGGAATGGTGGAAGAAGTCTTAACATCTCAATAGGAAGATATAAACCCTTTGCTCTTATTCCTGAATAATAATCAAAGAGGATTAAAAGGGACCAACATGATAAAGATAACCAATCATAGCAGAATTAGTAGAACAATGACAGCAAAATATAATGAATAAGCATGTCCTTCCCCTTGTCCTCTTTACAATTTAGAGCAATTTCTTATAAAGATAGTGATTTTATGATTCACTGATTTTAGTATGTTGTGATTTTGTATCCATTGCATAAGTGCATAGTTGTATTCTAAAAGACTTGAAAGAACAGGAACAGTAAGCATCCTTAATTTAGAACAGGAAGGGGAACAAGCTGTTTCAAAAAGGGAGAGAAAAAGAATGCAAGTGGTGTTCCTTTTAGAAAAAGGAACAACAAAAAACGCAAATGTCGTCCCTTTGAAAAAGGAACAGAAAAACACACAAATGTCGTTCATTTGGAAAAGGAACAGCAGAAATCAAAAAAGTTGTTCCTTTGGAAAAGGAACAGAAAAACACACAAATGTCATTCCTTTGGAAAAGGAACAGCAGAAATTGAAAATGTTGTTCCTTTGGAAAAGGAACAGCAGAACACAGAAATGTCGTTCCTTTGGAAAAGGAACAACAAAACACACAAATGTCGTTCCTTTGGAAAAGGAACAGCAGAAATTGAAAATGTTGTTCCTTTGGAAAAGGAATCAGCAGAACACAGAAATGTCATTCCTTTGGAAAAGGAACAGTAGAAATTGAAAATGTTGTTCCTTTAGAAAAGGAACAGTAAAGCAAACAAATTCCGTTCCTTTGGAAAAGGAACAGCAAAACTCAAAAATGTTGTTCCTTTGGAAAAGGAACAGTAGAACACACAAATTCCATTCCTTTCAAAAAGGAACAGCAAAAACCAAAAATGTTGTTCCTTTGGAAAATGAACAGCAGAAACCGAAAATGTTGTTCCTTTGGAAAAGGAACAACAGAACACAAAAATGATGTTCCTTTGGAAAAGGAACAGCAGAACACAGAAATAAAGAAAAGGAACAAAATTACAGCAAAATGACGGCTGATCCAAAAGGTGTTGTTCTTTTGAAAATGGAACAGCCGGAAGAAAATGGTGTCCTTTTGAGAAAAAGAACAGCAAAAAATAGTAACGGAAAAACATTGATTTAACAATATGTACAAAAATGATTCAACAAAAGAAAAGAAATTATGTACAAACTGTAAAAAGAAATAAATTTCTTAATGAATTACAGGTGAGGAAGACTTCTCTCCCTCCCCCAAAATTTCCATATCAAAGTCTCGGCGTAGCTGCTAGCAGAAGGACTCCCGAGTGAGTGGTTTGCGATAAAGACGAACTCAGTGGCCATTTTCCTTGAAGGCATATCCAGAACCGTCAATAGTGATTAGAGTAAGGGTATCATTTTCATGTACTTTCTAGATTTCGTATGGTCCCAACCAACAAGTCTGGAGTTTCCCGGGGAAGTCCTGAAACTTGGAGTCGTACAAAAGCGCCTAGTCTCCTTCGTGGAAGACTTTATTTTTAATGAGAGCATCATGCCATTTAGCTCGCTGCTGCTGGATCAGGGCAGTGTTTTGAAGTGCAGAGAGCCTAATTTCATCCAACTCATTGATCTGCTGTAATCGATTAATTTGTGCCTCGGTTAGATCTAAGCCAACTTCCTGTGTTGTTCATAATGTTTGGATTTCGAATTCTAAGGGGAAAATGGGTTGTTTTCCAAACACTAATTGATAATGTGAGTAACCAGTGGTACTTCTCCATGTTGTTCTATTAGCCCACAGTGCTTTGGGTAGTCTGGCAGCCCAATCACATCTATGTGATGCAATGGTTTTCGTTAGGATTGCTTCTATTATTTTATTGTTGCTTTCTACCTGCCCATTTGCCTATGGGTGGTATGGAGTAGTGATTTTATGCTGGACATGATAGTTGTTGAGTATTGCAGCTATTTTGTTCCCAGCAAACTGTGGTCCACCGTCTGTAATTATCTCTCTTGGAATGCCATAATGGACAAATAGATGGAACAAGAACTATATGACAGAATCCTCTGTATCTCTTGGCAATGCCTCTGCTTCAACCCATTTGGTGACATATTCTGTTGCCACCAAAATATATGTTTTCTGGTTTGATGATGGGTTAATTGGTCTAACGAAATCAAGAGCCCATCGCTCGAATGGTTCGATGACTAGTTGTGGTTTCAGAGGCATCTCATCAGACTGACCAGGGTGTCCTGCTCTCTGGCAACTGTCACAAGTTTGGACGAATTTCTTTGCATCTTTGAAAATCGTGGGCCAATAATACCCTGTTTGCAGCACTTTATGTCCAGTTCTGCGATCGGTGAAATGTCCGCCACATGGTCCGTCATGGCAGGCTTTTAAAATGTCAAAGATTTCATCTTCTCGATCGCATCTCCTAATATGTATGTATGCCCCTATGTGGAACAAATAGCCCCCAATCCAAGAAAATTGAGCACTCCGCTGAACAATCTGTTTCTGCTCATTAGGGGTTAGATGCTTTGGTAGTTTACCTACTGCTAGGTAATTGGCAACATCAGCATACCAGGGTGTTTGAATAGCCACAACAAGCAGACGCTCGTCCGGAAATTGATCTTCAACTATTGTTGCATTGATTGGCTTTGGCATTCTTGAGAGAAAATCGACTACAGGATTTTCTTTTCCAGGTCGATCCTTGATTGTAATATCAAATTTCTGCAATAAAATCAGCCATCTAGTTATTCTGCCATTTGTGATAGGCTTGTTTGCTAAATTTTTATGGCAGAATGATCTGTGTACAAGATAATAGAATATCCAGTAATGTAATGTTTGAACTTATTGACAGCATGTATTACGGCTAGAAATTCTTTTTCATTAACAGTGTAGTTTAATTCAACAGGGGATAAATTTTTGCTGATGTAATAAATTGCATATGGTTTTTTATCCTCTTCCTGCCCAAGGACTACTCCAATGGCTGTATCTGAGGCATCAGATGATATCTGAAATGGAAAATCCCAATTTGGTCCTCAAAGGATTGAGGCTATGGACACAAGCTTCTTCAGATCCTTGAAAGCAAGTTCACATTTTTCTGTCCAAAGAAAATCAACGTTACCAGTTAGTGCATACAAAGGTGCAGCAATATGTGAATAATGTTCTATAAACCTCCTATAAAAACCAGAAAATCCAAGAAAACTGCGTACCTCCATTTGAGTGGTAGGAGTGGGAATAAGCAAAATTATTTGGATTTTGGCTGGGTCTACCTGAATGCCGGCTGCTGAAATATAGTGTCCTAGGATAAGTCCTTCAGTCATCATCATATAACATTTTTCATGGCTTAAACAAAGCCTAGTAGCAATGCAGTGTTGTAGGACCTTTTCTAGTGTATCCAATGTTGGATCGAAATCATCTCTGTATGGTGTAAAGTCATCCATGTATACTTCAAGTCCTTCATTTATTAAGTCTGCAAAAATGTTGAGGATGGCCCTTTGGAATGTGGCAGGAGCATTGCATAAGCCAAAAGGTAGAACCCGGTAGGAAAATGTTCCCCAAGGACAAGTAAAAGTAGTTTTGTCTTGGTCTTCAGGGGAAATCTGAATCTGATTGTATCCACTGAAGCCATCCAGGAAAGAAAAGAATTTCTTTCTTGCCAAAGTGTCTAATACTTGGTCGATGAATGGGAGAGGGAAGTGGTCTTTTTGTGTTGCTTTATTTAGCTCTTTGTAGTCCACACAGATTCTCCATTTCCCATTCTTTTTTGGTACCACCACAAGCAAAAAGACCCATTTACTATCAGAGATAGGATAGATGAAATTGACATCTAGAAGTTTTTGAAGTTTAGCTTTTACCACATCTTTTAGATGAGGATTTAGTCTCCTCTGAGGCTGACGAACAAGTCTCACATCTTTTTCTATGTAAATGTGGGGTGTACATAACTGGAGGTCAATTCCTTTCATATCAGGGTAGTCCCATGCTGAGGTTGGCATTAATGTTTAAGGATTTTCCCAGTTCAATTTCCACAATTTTACTATTTGCAACAGAGGTAACAGGTATTGTATGATCATGTGTATCTTTAAGAGGATCTTCTTCTAATTCACTATCAAATGTTGCTTTTATCATGTGACATTGTGTGCGGGATGTGAGTTCAGTTTGACTAATGAAATTATTAATGGCATCGTCCTTTGTTTGGTCTTTGAAATCAAGTGCCTCTTGTATAGTTAATGGAGATCTAATGTTATCAGTAAGGTATGATACAAGGTGCCTATTAGTTTTGACTATTGTGACACTTGGCTGCGCTGGAGGATATAGAACTAAGTTCTTGATATCTGCTCCTCTGGTTATGGTCATATTTCCTTGCCGACAGCCAATATAGGCATCAGCAGTGGCAAGCCAAGGTCCACCTAAAATCAATGGATGTCCATCAAGTCGGGTTTTGGGATTTATTATCAGAAAATCGGTTGGATATTCCTAGGAGTCAACAGAGACCATGACATCATGTAGTGTGCCCTCTGGCCTAACCACAGATCGGTCAGCCAATTCTAGCAAGGTAGAGGTGGGTTCTACAGATGTAATTCCTAGCTTTTGGCAAGTAGTGGTTTTTGTGGAGGTAAATCCCCTCTACGAATAGAGGCGATCCCTACTAGCCCAAATGGTGTCTAGCAACAATCAAACAACGCTAACACGCAGGTTCCTAATTGCAAATCAAATACCGATGATGAGGGCCTACCTGGATTCCAACGCTAATACTTGTAGAAGAGTCATCGCTCCCGTTCCTTTGCTCCGACTGGTCACGATCCCCGTGAACGGACACCTGCACATGCAAAGAACTACACAAATACAAGCATAAAATCCAATAGATGCAACTATATATCAGTCAGAAAGGATATAACTCAATCATCATTATAAATACAATAAGAGTGGAACCATAATGATAGTCGTCTATTATTATTGATAAACAAAGAAGAATACAACCATAGTTCTGACGTCAAATCCTCCCTTGGCTGGGTGATCAGCAACACATGCCTTGCAAAGCTTGTTGGGAATGGGGAACAAGCCTCTCTCTCCTTGGTTACTTGGACAAGAATATCCTCACTTAAGATTTAGCCTCATGGGAATGAAGACGGCTTCTTGTAGCATGAACTTAGCAATTCTTAGACTTTGGGACTTAGAATTTGGAACTTGGAGACTAACTTGTCAAAGGCAAAGGACAAGCTTTTATAGATAGAGGGGAAGGAGTTAGGATCATCCACAATATTCATGGGATTGGCTTTATCACTAATAAGCTTCCATGAGAGGTGGAGAACTACCTCCCTCCTATGGAGATTCGAAGCCAAACTAAACCAACTCAATATAGATTCAGTTCATGAGTGGGTTAGGAAGAACCTTCATAAGTTTGTTTGTCAAAAACTTTACCCAACTTGGCTGGCGCGAGTGCGACTCTGAGACAGAGCACCAGCTGGCACGCCCTCTTTGGAGGATTTCCCCCATTGGCGTGAGTGATACACAGTGGAACCGCGCCAATGGAAAAATGGCTATTTTTATGGGTATTTTGCAGAAGGTGTCTTCAGGTCATATGAAGTTCATGTCTAGGGGAGTACAAGGCAAGTGTTTCCAGGTTATGTCACTTCTCACAGGTCCTGGAATAAGTCCTCCAAGGTGTGGGAGAAGGGGTAACAGGGATGGTGACAAATTACTGTGTAACAGATGCCCCCTAAAGCATGAGGCCCGAGAGAGAGAGAGGGGTGAAATGCTTTACAAGAACATGGCCAACTGAAAACATTGCCGCCGGAGAACCTACATGAAGAAGTACAACTGATATCTCAAGTACATGATGTATGTGGTATGGGTGCAGCCATCCATAGCAGAGTACATAAAAATATGGATCCAAGGTATGGGCACAGCCATCCAGTAAGGATCGATAAATAGACTTAGGCATGGTCGCATCCATCCAGTGAATGAGTCATGTAATGATCATAATAATCCACAAAATCGCAACCTCTATCTCAACAGAAAAAATCCAGGGTCTTGCGCTCCATCTCGACCCGAACAAAGTACAAGTTCAAGCATTCGAATATGGGAGTCGAAGTCGAACATGTAAGAACATCGTCTGATTACCAGTCAATGATGAAAACTGTTAACAGACGTGAGAGGTACCACCAATAATGACCATGGTCCTCAAGGTACTATAGGTACAATCTACGGCGTGCGAATCAGTGAGCCGGTGTCGAACACCCGTAGAATCATTTGATTGGAGGCCAATGATGAAAACCTCGCGTCGAACACAAAGAACCTACCATTGAGGCATGCAGGCTCCAAGGCACCTGAAGGGAGTCTCTAAGTCAACTTCCTGGATAATGAGCTGAAGTCGACAGGAAGTGACCTTGATCGAAGGTGGGCCATAATGTTTCCCACATCATCGACACGAGACAGAAAAGGATAAGATGTTTTGTGTGAGGTATCAGAGGGAGGTTGAGTATTCTGCAGAGGTCAACTTCTCTTGAACATGTTGGCGGCACGACAGTGGACTTGGCATTATTTGACATCAAATGATCAGAGGTCATGGTGACAAGGCAACAAGCAGATGAGAGGTCAAACAGGATAACCCAAACCCACGGAGGCAAGTGTTAAAACAAGATGAGATGTCCCCACCCAAACACGAATGCAGACAAGTGCCATGTTCAAGAGCGACATACTGCCGACACGACAATAATTGTGGTTCCATTTTCCCCACCATTTCTAGCGAGTACCCCAGTTATTTTTTATGACAAGCTTGATGGGGATAACATATGCTTGAAAGGCGTCATTGCGATGGAATCCAATGTCAATATGTTTTAATGAGTCTGACAAAGGAAGAACTCGGCGTCTTTTCATGTTTAGAGAGTTTGAAAAGACAGCAGAAAAGGAAACTCCAGGGGTGTCCTTTTTTGTAAAGTTGTGTCTCCCGAGCCCGAAAAAGTATAAAACAATGCTCGAAAGAACCACCCGATCATTACGACCGAGGAGTAATTTTCATGATTAGTGATTTCGACCTAAAAAAGTAAAAAAGTGATCGAAACCACATCATTTCGTAACCATTAACGAACCTGAAACGACAAAGGTCCGACGATCTTTTTGTCTTTATACAGTCGGAAAAGGGTTTAAAGATGACCGCCTCTCATTTACATTTAACGAGTCGAGAGGAATAACTCAGCATTCTTTTCATCTTTAAATGGTCATAAAAGAGCTGAAAGCAGACCTCCATTTTTAATCTCTTTAACGAGTCAAAAAAGGGAAAAAATACTCGGCAATTTTTTCATATTTTACGAGTCAGAAAAGAGCTTAAAGGTGACTCGTCCTAGAGGAACGAGTGGTATAAAGGGTAGCAACTGGTTCCGGCAATGGTGGAACTACTCAAAACATGTAATGGTCAAGAGGCTGGCTAACAAAACCACTCTTAACTATGGTCCCTCAGGAAAGGAAAACAAGCAAGTGAAAGCATATGATCGGCCAAAGAGATGGTGGCGATGGGATGAAAACAACCAAGGATCATCTAATAGAATTTAGTGGATAAAGACAGCAATCACGAGGTGTAAAATGGGTATGGGTTCAATTTTACACAAGCTTGAACCACGGAGAACTCTGCTTGGATTCGGTTTCATGTTTACACAAGCTTGAAACGAAAAACTATGCTTGTTATAAGTTCGCATGCCCCCAGCATAATGATGCAAAATGACGTACATGCCCCCCAAGCTTCATTACATTCAACAAAGTGGATGGAATGAAGGTTCACTTTCAAGATCTTGGAAAGACTCGATTGGTATTTTACGAGATCATAATCAAAGACTCGATTGGGAAAGGGAGTTGTTTCATTTTTTTAATGAGGTTGGCACAGCAAAAGAACTATCCTCATATCCCTTGTTTCATTTTTTAACGAGCTTGACACAAGATCAGGAACTATGCTCGACTAGACCCAGTTTCATTTTTTAAGGAGCTTGACATAGGAAAGCGAACTATGCTCCGACCAGACCTAGTTTCATTTTTTAAGGAGCTTGACATAGGAAAATGAACTATGCTCCGACCAGACCTAGTTTCATTTTTTAAGGAGCTTGAAATAGGAAAGTGAACTATGCTCCGACTAGACCCAATTTCATTTTTTAAGGAGCTTGACATAGGAAAGCGAACTATGCTCCGACCAGACCCAGTTTCATTTTTTAAGGAGCTTGACATAGGAAAGTGAACTATGCTTCGAACGAACTTCATCATAATGAACAAGAAGTTGTAGCATCCAAGAGTACCACTCCCGGTGGAAGGATCACATCTTGGAAGTCAGGACCCAATGCCCCCAGGACACTATGCATGACAGCAGCATCACTGGAAACAGGCATGGGATAGGTAGCCACGTAGTTGACCTGCGGTGCGGTAGAGACAACCGGTGGATAAAAACCAGGAGGGGATGACAACTGCACAGGAGGCACCGGGGGACTAAAAAACGATAATTGATCGATAGTCACGATCCTTCCATCGTGTGGAAAGAAAACCACATGGAAAAGTGAAGAGACAAGGGCCCCCATGGCATAAACATAGTCACGGCCAAGGAGAAGACTGAAATCTAAAGCACCTTGGGTAACCAGTACGTCTATACAGACGGTTTTTCCTCCCAAAGTAATAATGAACTTCGGAAGGATCCCTAATGGTTGATTGGTTCCTCTGTCAAACACGATCAGATTCTGTGCGACCGGCACAAGCTGTGGGGATCCCAAAGCTTGCCAAGTAGTGGAAGGCATAAGACTGACAGATGCACCCTCATCCAAGACAGTGCCAGGTACTGCCTTATCATAGGCATGTACTGTAATCTGGAAAGGCACATGGGATGGAAGGTGGAAATCAGTCAGGTGACTCCAGTCGAAAGAAACGACTAAACTACTTGGTGAGGGAATCGTATGATTTCCCCCCTGCTCTAAAGGAACCAAAGAAGGACCCTCGGGATCAGCTGGGATAGGAGAGTCGTTTTCGGACTCAGGAGAATCTGACGAGACGAGAAGAACATGAGCATGACGCTCCTCCGAAAAAGAGTGATCGATGGGTGGTGAACCCGAGTCAACACTCTTTCCGACCAATGGTTGGTCCTGAACAGGCTTAGCATAGCCAGGTTCAGAAAGAGGAGGATGGACAAGAGAAGGATCTAAATCAATCTCTTTGTCGATAGGGAGAGGATCTGAAGAGAGCCTCTGATAACCAATAGGGATTTGGGGTGAAGAAGTTGTAATACTTTCCAAAACAGCGGAAGCTTTATCCATGAGTGGACAAAGGTGAAGGAGATGGTTGCCTTCACATAGCCTACAGGGGAATCGAATCTTCCCTTTCTTCTTACCATTGCCAGTTGATAGGGTGGTATCGCCATGAGCTTCAGAGGGCGATGACGGGCAGGCTGGATCATGAGACCATACTTCTAAGACCTTAGGAAGGCCAGGACAATCACGGAGAAGATGGTCTCCCTTGCACAATTTACAAGGAAACTTAACCTTCCGCGGAGGATCAGAAGGAGTTCCGACCTGAGCTGTACTCGGGGCAGTAGCTGCACTTTTAGCCTCTCGCTTAGGTGACTTCTTCCTCTTTGTCTTCTTCTTCTTCTTCTTAGCCACCTGGTTACTTGAATCCAGAATTTCACCAGGCGAAGTAGAAGATGAAGACGTGGAAACAGGCGAAGAAGGGGAGAGGTCCACCTTGGAATCAACATGATGTTGTTCGGGTGGAGGAACTAATTGAACAGTAGTTGAGACATTAGGGACCACAGAGGTTGAGAACAACCAAATAGGCAACCCAATAGTTAACCCAGGAAGGGACAACATTTCCATGTAAGGAGCACCAACATTCCCAAAAGGAGGAAAATGACCAGGATTCCCATCAGAAGGGATTCCTGGGTTGGTGAACTTTGGAAAAGTTGCCATCAAAACTGAAAATTGCACACAGGACTGAAAAAGAGTCAAGATAAAATGGCCAACAAACAGAATCTAACAGGGCGTGTGATCATGGGCGAATAAATTTTAAGACACAAGAACATAGCATGACCTTTTCATGTTTAAAGAGTCGAGAAAAGGACAAAAAGATGACTCTAGTCGCCTTTGAATGTTTAATGAGCCTGAAGTGACAAGTGCTCAGGTGAGCCTTTTCTTTTAAGGAGTCCGAAAAGGATCAAAAAGTGACTACTTTGGAGAACTAGGCAAAAGGTTTACCAGACAATCCGTAAAACTACATATACACCTTGGAAATCGTATGAAAACCAAGGACTTTCCATACGGCAGTCAATCTTCCCGAATGTTGTGTTCGGTGCATTATGGGTCGTAAGGCGGCATACACGGCTTCCTATGGATAAAGGATGATAACCTCGTGGGGTCTCCCCATATACTTGACGGTACGTGGGAGCACAATTCCGTACTAGACCACTATTGAGTCACAAAAGGAGGAATCACCCAACCTTGAGTGGAAACAAAAGTGACTAGGTTTAACGACGTCGGAGCACGTCTCTAGCCTAGACCTCTAAATATGTTTCGTTACGTTCCAATGCATTGTTAGATTCATTCAGTTCATTTTAAAGTTGATCTTGTATTATGTTTTAGTTTTCAGGCCTTACCATATGTAATGTCTCAACATTTCCTAAATGCAAACTATATGCCAAAATATGTCATTTCATTCGATGAATGCTAGTTACGAGAGGGTTTGAGAGCTTTCACGCAAACGAAATGATCACAAAACAACAAATAACTTCCCTAATGCAGCTAATGGAAATTAAAAAACTTTTCTTTAAGATCACTAATCACTAATCAAAATGAAAAGTTCTAATTCTCATTAACTAATACAAAGCAAAAGAGATTTTTTCTTTTTGTTGATGGCACAATGCACTAGACAACTTTGAGAAATGATGACAAACAAATTCTATTCAATACAAGCACATTCAGTCCCCTAAATCACAAAGCAAACCTCCAAAGAATGAGAAAAATCCCAAAGAGACCAATGAGCCGTGTAATCTAGGCTCAAAGTGAGACGAAGCGGAATTCAAGTGAAGACAAAGCAAGTCACCCAAATAACACAATAAAACGATTTACAACCACCAAACAAGTGCACGGGAGCAATCAAAGAATCGACTGGACCACTAGAAGATCAAAACACCTGAGGAAGGCTCGACACACAAAGCCACTAGATGCCCTAGGGCTAGAAATGTGAAATCGATGGAAAAAAGCAAACACCCAAAGGGTAACGATCAAAGCCAGTCAAACCACACTCCAACACTCTCAAGTAGTCTAAAAAGGTACCCAGAACAAAAACCAAGCTCAGAGGGCTCACAGCAGGGCAAACTTCAAAAGTTCCTAGGCCTGGCGCGACTGTCAGGCTGCAACTAGCGCCTTTCAGGGATTGGCGCGAGTTGTTAATGTGCAACTTGCGCCAACTGGCGCGACTGTAACGCTATAAAAGAGCGCCAGCCGAGTTTGCTATGAAAAAATAAAAACAAACAAGCCAAAACTAAGTCAACAGTACCCAGGTACACCAAGGGGCAAGAAGCAACACAGGGACTCAACCCAGAAAGCTAATCAAGCAGGAGAAACCAAGAAATAAGGCAAGATCCAAGCCATTCAGTTTGTAAACCAAACCAGAGATGGACTGAAGTGGTGTTGATCTACTTTGCTAATGCGGAGCAATAGCGTTTCGAAGGCTATCTGGCCATACTTCAGGCTCCATCTAAAGTTTCCAAATCAAACAACAAGAAAAAACAAGCAACAAGACAAAAAGCCAACTCCTAAGTGGAGTCGCCAAATTATTGTGGAGGTAAATCCCCTCTGCGGACAGAGGCGATCCCTACTAGCCCAAATTGGATCTAGCAACAATCAAACAATGCTAACACACAGGTTCCTTATTGCAAATCAAAGACCGATGATGAGGGCCTACCTAGATTCCAATGCTAATACCTGTAGAAAAGTCATCGCTCTTGTTCTTTTACTCCGGTTGGTCATGATCCCCACGATCCCCGTGAACGGACACCTGCACATGCAAAGAACGACACAAATACAAGCATAAAATCCAATAGATGCAACTATATATCAGTCAAAAAGGATATAACTCAATCATCATTATAAAGACAATAAAAGTGGAACCATAATGATAGTCGTCTATTATTATTGATAAACAAAGAAGAATAAAACCATAGTTCTGACGTCAAATCCTCCTTTGGCTGGGTGATCAGCAACACATGCCTTGCAAAGCTTGTTGGGAATGGGGAACAAGCCTCTCTCTCCTTGGTTACTTGGACAACAATCTCCTCACTTAAGATTTAGCCTCATGGGAATGAAGAAGGCTTCTTGTAGCATGAACTTAGCAATTCTCAGACTTTGGGACTTAGAATTTGGAACTTGGAGACTAACTTGTCAAAGGCAAAAGGACAAGCTTTTATAGATAGAGGGGAAGGAGTTAGGATCATCCACAACATTCATGGGATTGTCTTTATCACTAAGAAGCTTCCATGAGAGGTGGAGAACTACCTCCCTCCTATGGAGATTCGAAGCCAAACTAAACTAACTCAATATAGATTCAGTTCATGAATGGGTTAGGAAGAACCTTCATAAGTTTGTTTGTTAAAAACTTTACCCAACTTGGCTGGCGCAAGTGCGACTCTGAGACAGAGCGCCATCTGGCGCGCCCTCTTTGGAGAATTTCCCCCGTTAGCGCGAGTGATACACAGTGGAACCACGCCAATGGAAAAAGGGCTATTTTTATGGGTATTTTGCAGAAGGTGTCTTCAGGGCATATGAAGTTCATGTCTAGGGGAGTACAAGGCAAGTGTTTCCAGGTTATGTCACTTCTCACATGTCCCGGAATAAGTCCTCCAAGGTGCGGGAGAAGGGGTAACAGGGACGGTGACAAATTACTGTGTAACAATGGTCGTTAAGATATTGATTGTAGCTCCTAGATCAACTAAGGCATTGGAAAGGGTCTAACCATAAATTTGCACAGTTACTATTGGATTTCCTGGGTCTTCGTATTTAATGGGTGTTTCTTTTCCTGATAATAAGTCAGATAGAGTGCCGACTACTTGGACTCTTGGATTATTTTTTATATTCCTCTTTGGTTTCTTTATACACAATTCTTTGATAGTTTTTGCGTATATGGGGATGTCTTGAATGGCTTGGAGGAATGGAATTTTTATGTACAAATTTTGTAATTCTCCCAGAATGTCAAAATCAGGATATTGTATAGGTCGAGGTATGACTAATCATTCTAGGAATGGGGGAGAGGATGTGGTTGCTTGATTATGAGTTTTTTGTTTATTCACATCCTCTTCTTGTGACTGATGTTCTCTGGCTAACTGATTTTCAACCTGAACTGTCTTATCTCCCTCGGTTTCAATAATACGCCCAGATCTTAACTGAAGATCATTACACTCCCTCAGATCGGCTCCTATTTTTGGTGTTTCTATGATTTGGACATATTGGACCGGTCTGTTATTTGGATTAGGGTTGGGTTGGGCTGGGAGTTGCGGTCTTAGATTAGACTGGGGATTTTGTTGTAAGGCTGGCAGTGTAGGTTGAGGGAGCGGAATGGTTCCTACTGGCTGATGCATTGATCTCTGCCAGTTTGTCTGCCAAGCTGAACTTTGTGAATTAGGGGGAGTCCATTGTGGTGGGTATGCATTACTTAGCCAATATGGTGGGGTATAAGGAAGATTCGGCCAACCAGATTGGCTTGCCTGATTCAGCCATGGGGTTGAGGAAGGAAATGACTATGGTGACCAGTTTGGAAATGGGGGTTGAAATTGACTTTGCCACATATTATATTGTTGAGCATTATACTGCGGAGGCTAAAAAGAAGAAGTTGGGTCTGGAAACATACCAGATTGTCGCGGCTGCCACTGATGGCGTTGGTTGAGCAAATACACTGATTCTGGCACTTCTTCTACTTCCTTATATACTGCTTTCAATCCAGGAAGTGAGGGACAGATTTCCGTAAGGTGATCTTTTTGTGCAGATGGCACATGTTTGGACTGCATCCAGTGGACACTCCTTATGGCTATGCTTTTTCCTTCATCGGGGACAGAAGATTGCCAAATTCTGTTCTGCCTCCATTTGCTTCTATTTGGCCTACATAATATCAAGTTGTGTAGTTAGTGACCCTAGTATATGAGTTTTAAAATTTTTCAATAAATTTCCAATTTCTACACGTGTTACTCCTTCTGTCGAAATTTTATTATCTCTTGCAAACCAATCATGTTCTGCCAGTTTTACTCTTGTGCTGCCTCTCGAGCTCCTAATACATAAATCAATAATGTCAGCAAACTTTCTTGATAAATATCTCATTTTCCTATAATGTTTAATGTTTCAATCCATTGTTCCTTCATGCCCCTTATTAATGATGTTTTTAACACATTATCAGGTAAAGGCAGTGATGCATAAGGAAATCTTTGAAGATTATACTGAAAACGTTCCACATACTCCTCTAATGTTTTGTTTGTTCTAGCTATCATTTGGAATATTTCGTCCTTCAATTCTCTAGACCTGCAATAGTCCTGATATTTTTTTAGAAAAGATTATTTCATTTGATCCCAATTATTTATAACCCTGCCACCTAATCCCATAAACCATCTTAAAGCAGCCCATTTTAGTGTAGAGGGAAATAGTTTCAGTTTCTAGGGGTCGGTGGTATAATCATATCCCCTACACAGCACATCAAATTCAAATAGAAATGCATCCGGGTCTTCTGATGTAAGACCGTGGAATGTAGGGATATGTTGAAGAGGGATTGCTTTCATAGGTGCATTTGTTGCAGAATCCACTATGGGGTATTGTAGTGTAGAGGTTTGGGTGTTTGGCTAGTTTTGAGCCATTTGGTCGAATATATGCCAATAACCTTATGGGATATCTAGGAGGGTATTCCTAGGTTGAGGGGGAATGGCTTTAACAGGAATAGTTTTAATAGCACTTTCTCTATCTGGGATAATGAGAGTGCCTAATGCCTGAGGAGATTGAGTTTCTTCAAAAATGATTTTTGCAGCACTTCCCTTGTATGGGTTGTTCAATGGCTGAGTTGTCTCAAGAGGAGATCTTGATTCCTCAGTTTCCCCTGTCTCTCCTCCTCCTTCACAAAGATTACTGAAATTCCCTTCCTGCAATAGTTCTGGAGTAGAATTTCAATTTCTTGAAAGTCCTGCTCCTCAGTTTGGTTATGCACCTCAGCAAAGGCTACATATGGTGATCCTGTGGCCTGAAGGGAACTAGTAGGTTGTCTAGAAATAACTTTTCTGGGTCCTACTGAGGGTTAAGATTCTGCTTTCTTGAAGATTTCATCTATGAAGGTTGGTCGTCCAAGGGTCACCAGGCCCTTAGCTTTTTCTTGCTTGGGTAGAGGTTTGGAATTCTTTTCTGGCTTTTTCTGGTTAGTCATGCACACCAATTAACTACTAAATTCTACCCAAACAAAACAGCAACAAATCTATAGGAAAGCGGGCAAAGGAGCAAGGCTATTACATGCTCCACAGTTAGGTTCTTACCTTCCATTTTTAAAACCCAATTCTTCCCTAGCAGGTTCGTACACTATTTTGAAAAAAGAACAAATGGCTACACTCTTTCCCCGGCAACGGTGCCAAAATGTCAAGCTATAAAAAGGGTCTCTTTCACCTCTAATTACCTCACATTAATATGTCAATCCGGGAACGTTTTGTTATTTCAAAGAATGTCTTAGTCTGAGGCTATCATTTTCCAGAGTAATGCTAGTAGCACAATGTTCGAAGATACAAGAGTAAACAGATGCTTGTTTACAACTAACTACTTCAAAATATTAAACCAAACATTCATAAAACTAGGTAATTTATCAGTCAAGGGTTCGATAGCAATAACCTATCCCTTTGTAAACTAATGGAAAAGGAAACCAGAGAATAGATCGTGGATCTGGGAGCCGGACAGTAGATGTCAATGCTCACTATAGCCTAATATCGTTCTTCACACCAAAATAACAAATGACAAGAAATGAAACGGCAGATAAGAAATGGAACAACAACTAAGAAATAGAACAACAAACCTGAAATGGAACAGCAGTTAAGAAATTGTAACGGCAACTAAGTCTAGCAAGCAGTAACACCTGAGTCTATAAGATCAAATGCACTAATCGTAATCTACAGGAATCAAACGGAAATCCTTCACTCTTAAGGGTGGATTGAATAACACACCAAAATGGAACAACACTGATTAATGATGAATTATAGAACAGCGCTTGAAAACCATATATACACACGACACACTTTAATAGTAATCTGATCCAGTTATCAATCTCAGTTAGAAAGAGTACGACTGCATTTCAAAATAGAACAGTATTGTTTATAGATCCAACAATCGCAAAGAACATAACTCCCAAGATGAATTCCGTAATGTCAATGAACAAGTGCACAGCACAAAGGCTGTCTAATTAAATAGTAACAGTATTCTGTAAAGATGAGAAGTATTATATCAACACCTAAAAGAACAGTGATACGATGCAGAGTCAATACAATAGTTCTATCTTTAGAAACCTTAATAAATTAAACATAACAGAGCATGTGATGTAAACTTACAAAATACATCAGATTACCAAATAACGTCGATAAGCAAACCACGCATAAACCAAACGTAATAGTACAGGAACAAGTGTCCTCTAGGGTTGGGCCCTTAGCCTCCAGGGGTACACCGCTTGAAGTTATTTTAGACTCAGAGATGAAATAGCAACCAAGTTTGTATTAATGCATAAAGTGGAATTACAATAGATTAGTTCTTAACGAGACTCGATGATCAAAGTTTTGATCTTAAAGGAAATTACATAAAACATAACAGATCCTCCTTCCTCGAGCTAACAGTGTTGCCCCTTTTATAATGGTGAAGGCAGAGATATCTAAGTGCAGAAATAGTTAAAGCAGTGATCCCTCAAGATCAAGGATCGTGAGAGATTCGCCGAACTGTTAGTCCTCAATCATCTCTTTTCTTTCCTGCACCGATCTGATATCTCCACTTCCTTTCCAGGGCTGATTCGCTTTGATTTTCTTTGCCTTGTTTGCATACGGTTCCCCGTCAAAGGGACAACGGTTAACTCGTCCTTGTCCTTTCCTTTGGAACAACAACTTCTTGTTTTTCCTTCTTTCTGCATAAGGAAATGACAATTCTCAGTGTTTTCATCTTTCATATTAATCTCACATGTTTTATTACAATTCCTTATCGTTTTCTGAGTTCATGATGCAAAAGGTTTGTAAGTTCTAATGAAAAGATGCTGAAATAATTACCAAAAACATACCTTATTTAGTACTCCACAACTGCCACTTTAGAGGGATCTATTTTCAATTCACCATTCCCTACTATATGACAAAAATAATTCAGAGATGTTTTGCCAAATTCACATTTTGAGAGTTTAATATAAAGTTTTTCTCTTTCAAAACATCTAATGTCTGTTTAACATGCTTTAAGTGTTCTTTCCACGTTTTACTAAAAATCAGAATGTCATCCAAATACAAAATAACAAAATCATCAAGAAAAGGTCTAAGTACTTCATTCATTAATCTCATGAAAGCAGCAGGAGTATGGGTCAAGCCAAAAGGCATAACCAGCCACTCATACAATCCCTGCATTGTTTTGAAAGCAGTCTTCCATGCATCTTGCTCTACAACTCTAACCTGATGGTATCCACTGTGAAAATATGGCTTGGTGAAATAAACAGCTTCCTTCAATTGATCTAAAAGATCATCTATGCGAGGAAACAGATAACGATTTTTTATTTTTATCTTATTCAGTGCTCGATATTCAATGCACATTCTCCACGAGCCATCTTTCTTTCTCACCAAAACGATTGGTGACCAACATGGTGATGTGCTAGGCTTGATGAACCCTTTCTCGAGTTTGCACTATCTAGTCATTTGTAGTTGTGCTTTATCATTCAACCATCCTAATGGGTATGGTCTCTTGTGAGGTGTAGTTGCTAATCCCAATTTATTTACAATTTCTTTAGAAATCAAATTTACTTGTGAGCCACTATCAAACAAAGTATCAATCTTTTGATGTTTGGAAATAACTTGAATATGAAAAATCTCATGTCTTTTCTCCTCATGTTCTTCATCAATAATAGTTTTTGCAGAATTACTAGTAGATGCATCAGAATTCTTACCTTTTATACTTGTGGCTGTAATGATTGTTTCATCTCCCAAGTCTGACCCAAATCTTTCTGAATAGCTGCAACAGTCTTCGTCTTCTTGCCATCGGACTTCTTAGGTCTCAGCTCTGGATGCAGAATCCAACAGTGCTCATCATCATGCCCCTCCTTTTTACAGTGAGTGCATGAAGCTTTAGCTTTATGTGCAATGTTAGCCTTCCTTGCTTTCCACTTCTGCTTTCTTTTCTCCTTGCTCTTGCTTACAGTGGGTTGGGATGGTCCCCCAACTTCTGGATTTCCATTCTTTCCTCTAGCTTCTAGATGAGTAGCTTGTACAAATACCTCATCTATACTAGTGGGATTAAACATGAGGATGGTATGCCTCATGTAGCTGTGTAGACTACCAATGTACTTCAAAAGAGTCTCTGGTGAGTCTAATGGGATTCCCAACATCAATGCTCTCTTTTTGAACTCTTGAGTATGCCCTTGCACACTTTGCCCTTTCAACTACTGAAGAGTTTGCCAACTCATCATGGCTTGTTGCATGTAGGCCAATGGATAGAACTGCTTCTTGATTACAGAAACAAATTCACTCTAGACAAAGTTGGTCTTGCCATTTTTCTTCATGTCAGATTGGGTTCTGCCTTCCCACCAAACCAAGGCAGTGCCTCCTAGGTGCAGGCTTGCCAGCTGAATTTTACTCTTGTCTGAGTTGATGTTTTTTCACTCTGCAATACACATCAATTTGTCTAATCCAATTGTCCAGCTTTTTAGCATTTAGCTTTCCATCATATATAGGCAAATCAAATTTGACATCTAGCTTAATAAAAGATGCTTTATTATTATGCAAAGGGCTATTAGGAGGTGTGAGAAAGTTTTCCTCTTTCCCTTTTCCTTTTGAGTGGTCATGGGAATGAGACTCATCTTCTTCTTTATCTCGTTTAGAACCTGATGAATCTTCTTCCTTATGCTTTCTAAAGTCCCTATACATTTCTTCTACCATAGACTTTATAGCTAGGAAAATCTCTATGAATTGAGGGTCTGGCCCCATAGAACCTTCCTCTGACATTGTCTTCCGAGAATAGACTCTCCCAATTTCAGGATTAGTTTCCACCAACTCTCCTTCTCCTAATTTGAGCTTTGATCTTTTGAGCATTCACAGCTAAACCAACACAAGCTTGTCTAACCTTATAGCCTAAAGCTCTGATACCACTTGATTTCATATTCACCCTATGAGTGACATCAGTTGAAGATTTATTAAACAAAGGTATTATAGACTCATGTGTTGGTGTGTGTTCTATGTTATTGAAGCAACAGATCGATCAGATTGCCAATACATAGACAATAAAATGGAAAGACAACAGAGAAATGTAATAAGCAAACACAAAGACACAAAAATTTTAATAAGGAGTTCACCCTATTCTCCAGGGCTACGTCTCTGGTCCAGCTCTCAGTGGTGGCCTTGATTTATTGTGCCTTTAAGTAGAGAATTACAATACAGGGACTCAATGTGAGTTCTCCTAAAGCAGGTTTGCTTGGCAGGGTGGTTCTTGGATTCCCCAAGCCACTTGAGTGCATAGACTCTTCTTCTTCCTACCAACTCTGTTACCTTCTGGTCTACAGTGGAAAGAGCCAAATGTGGTGCTCAGTCAGGACAGATTCCCATACGGGATGGCTTGAACCTCTCAAGATCTCTAGTGCTCGATGTTGCCGCGGGTCAGCTCGGCCCTCTGTATCTTTCTACTTTTGCTTTATTGTCTTCATTCTCTGTTTATTATGTCCTCCTCTCGGGATTCTAGTCTTTCCTCCTCTCTCGAACTATTTTCCGATTGACTGTGTATTCTATATCTTTTCATAGCTTTTAGCAATTCGAACTCATGCCGATTCGATTCCTATTCCGCCTCTGTCGATTCACCTTCTGCAGCTACGCCTGGAGTTCCCTATTTGGCGTCAGCATGAATGCTTAGGGAGTGGCCACGTGTCCTCCTCTAAATAGTGCCAGCCTGCTTCATCGGTTCATTTCTTCAGTTACGTCATGGATGAAGTCCTTCCTCCACCGTGGCAGTCAAATGAATTCCAAATCCTTATAAAACACAATGTATTCCTTTGTCGTTTCATCTTCCTCCATCGAGTTTGATCTCAGTTGTCTAATTTGGGGCCTCCAGATCCAACGTCATACGCACGTCCCATGCAATTGACTTGCTCGACCGATAACGCGCGATCAATCGGTGGTTTTCTCTCACCTCCACCTGCCATGCGTCAATCAATGTATGGGATCACTCCCCTTTCTCCAAAACCATTTACCATTTGAGGGCACCCCGATCAATACCATTGGTTTCCAGAGCATGGGTTCCACCTTGTATGTTTAGCACTTTTACCTTTTCCGCCCGTGGTTCTCTGGTTTGCCATGTGTCCATGTGCCCGGGCTTCCCCCACTTTCGCCTTGTTTGCCCAACGATGCACGATTAGTGCTAAGCGCTAATCGCACATCAAAAACCTCCTTATTTTCCCAATCCGGGGCTCCCAGGGGCTAATTTTACCTCCTGTGCAATCTCCATGGGCCTCAATCAGCGCGTTTTGACTAAGGTCCTCATCATTCCACAGTGGCTGCCATTGCCACTAGTTCAGGGTGTTTTTGATCACTGTTTTGGAATTCTTTAAATATTTGTCCTGACCTGATACAGTCATGGTTCTTTAGTCAGTCTTTTATGGATCCAATTCAGATCACAAACCTTTGGTTCATGAAACGCTCCCTAAGTCAAATATTCCTAAAGTCCATGTTAACTTATCGGGTCCACCCAAGAAACTCAAAACAATACACACAAATCACCCTTGAGCCTTGTGCGATCATCATGGTCACTATTCCCATTATTTCCCTCGTCTCAATGAATTTCGCGATTGCCTTGAAGCACTTCATGAATACGAGGCCACTTGTAGTGGATCATCTACTCCTTTACCTGTGGATCTTGGTACCACTAGTAAACCAGAACAAGGGGACTCTAGTCCCACCATCGTGATCCCTCCCCTCGATGTTGAGACGATGAACACCACAGTCCATATCCTTTACCTGTCGTCATCCTTGAGTTCCTCACAGGCAAACCTTTTTGAGGTTTCTACATGCACTTCTATCAAACCACTTTCAACAGAATCCTAGGTACCAACATCAGTAGATCCTCCATCTACCAGCTCGTCATCTACCATTCCAGATGATGTGTATGTGAACCTTGTCTCTCGGGTTGATGCACCAGGTACCGTCACCACATCATGTAGTCAGTGTTCCTCTCATCCGCCCATCTTCCATTCTGATGAGGACATCATGGAAGTTATGTCTACCCCTGATTACCCTTACACTTAGGAAAGGGGGCATATTTTTGGAGGATTTTGAAGGCCATTTCCTTCCTAATTCTCCCAGTGCACTCTACCTCAAGAAATGTCACTCATAACACATCCCTTTGATTTGTGTGTCTTTATTTCTCCCATGAATTTAGGTATATTGCATCATCGCATCCGTTGTCTTTTGCACCTTTCAGATGGATCCATCATCCACACCATATATCGGTCATGCCGATGGTGTGAGTCACTTCTCCAGGAACCTAGCCTCGGCGGCCTGGGCCATTTTTACCCCATTTCATACGTTATTCCTTTCAAACGGCATGTGCATGGGATCTTCCACCAATAGCCAGGCTGAATATGATGCATTGATAGGTTTGTTAGTCGATGCCCTTGCTCATCGCATCCTTCATCTTCATGTTCATTTAGATTCCTTGCTACTTGTCATGCAATTGAATGGTGTGTATCATGTGCATAACCAAGACCTATTTAGAAAATATCTGGGAGTTAAGCTATTGGTACGTGAATTTGAAACCATTACTTTCAGTCATGTTTCGAGAGCACAAAATAATTATGTAGATACCATTGCAAATAACATACTAGATTGGCATTTATCACATGTCTACCACATAAGAAAACCATAAAACATAACACATGGTGAACCATCATCATCATATAAGCATGCATAACCATATTATGTATCACATAAAACATTTGGAGTACACCACTCTAAATACATCTGGTGCGCCCATAACATATTGGGGAGCACATAGGCCCCTACTTCTCCTTATCATCCTTTGGAGGATATCATGCCAAGATGGGCCAAGATGCTTGAATCCCTTTTCTTGAGCACTCAGACCACAATGACGCTCCACAAAATCCTCCTGCTAGGTGGAATAATTACCACCTTTACATACCAGATCAATCCCCTCCATCACATATGTTTGTGAGCAGTATCCCATGCTTGGGGGAATGATGGTTTTTCCCCTGGTCATCTTCTCAATGGATTAACATAAGTCTCAGCCTAGACCCCACTGAATCTAGGTATGGTCGATTATCCTCCCATTCCTTAGATAGTTTGTCCTACCAACCTCTCCAGTGAACCATATGCACATCACATATCATATATGTTTGATACCATATCTTCAAATATTCTACTCTATTTCCACATAGTCCCTATATTTCACTTCATGGGTGAGGATGATTCTAGACCTCCTCTAGTAGTTCATTCTCATTTTCCTCTTCCCTTAAATTCTTCACCAGGAACCATCGTTTCAAGAAGCACTAAGGCCATCTTTAGACAAGTAAGGCCACTTGCTTGAAAGTCATGGATCCTGATTTCGATGGTCATTTTTTCTACTACGATCTCCACAAGATTTAGGGCCTTCTCCTCCTCTCAAATTGGAGGGAAAATGTCCTTTTATAGGAAAACCCACAGATTTTTTGTTTCACATTGCAACCAAATCATAGCTCAGTTTGACGAACCATCAACACCATTGGAAATCTCTCATCCATTACTATAATGGGTCTTCCTCTGTTTGTGATGATTTGACACTTCACGAGGAAGTCACTTTTCCAAGAAGGGTCACTCTGTCACCTTTCAAAAATCAAATTTCTTCATAAAGTGACACTAGTACTTTGAGGTCCACCTCCTCTTAATATTTGTCATACCACATGTCAATTTTCATCATGTGTAACCATCTTTTACTCATCTTTTGATGGTCCCCATCAGACCTATTATGTGTGGCAGTGCCATCGAGTCACCCTTATTCAAAGCATCTGCGATGAGTCAACCTTGCATCCATGGAGTCTGTTTCACATCCCATTACATCATGTCATAGCATTTCATCCATATTTACATATCATTCATCCTGTGTTGCCCATTTTTACCTCTAGGCATACTGTCCCCATCCCCTCCAAAGTTGAGTCAGTTGCTGCTAGGTCAACCATGTACTTTATGCTTTGACAAGGGAAGTCATCTATTTGTCCCTCAGTATCACTTTCCCCATTATCCCTGGTGTCAGTCCATCAATCACATTACTATTTTCCCTCATGCCTTAGTTGAGAATCCTTATTGCCTCACCTATCGCGGGCCTTATTCTGTCAACATCAACTCATTTATTCCAGAAGAATGACCTAGAGGGCGGTGTATCTTGGTTCCAGCTTCCATTCTTGTTCGATGCCTCAAATCGAGCAAAGGGACTCATTATTTCTCTTTGACTTGGTCGTTTCATGTTCATGATTCATACACTTGATGGTCTAGTGATGTAGCAGATTGTACCCGTGATTCCTGGGTGTGCGTCAGATGTTTCAGACCTCATGAGGGGGTGGCCCTTTGGGTAACCCCCCACATGCCCAGATGCATTCCTATTATGCTACAGCCTCAAATTCATTTCCATAGAGTTGATGGGTTCAGTTCCTACCAATTGCAGTGTTCATAGCGAGCAAGTCTCCTTCAGATGATCCATTCAGTTTTGCAGAGCCCTTCCCTATTCAACAGGGCTTCTCTAGTTGTTCTACCCTCCCTCCCACCCCTTTTTTGAGGGAAGGGCCATTATATCTCATGTACTTAGATATTATTGTATTCAGTCCTGGCTCATGTTTTTCCAGGTGCATTATGTATATGGGACACATTGTATTATTTCTTGGCTATATTATGCCAACATGTCATGTACCATTCATAATGTACTTCATTGCTTAGTTTTATGTTTCTGGGTGCACCATTATTTTTGTACTAATTTATCTCGGCAGGTATGGGTATGCCTCCCCTGCCTCATTGAGGTCTGGTACCATAACATAAAAGGAAACTTGCACTGGTCTCACCCCCTATGTCCCTATCCTCTTTCGCT
>APFE030525489.1:72380-119211 GCA_000404065.3 Pinus taeda
ACGCTTGCGCACTAACTAGTATCACCTACTCTAGTCAGTTGTTTTCGGTTAACCCTTGTTAGCTCAGTCAAATAGAGTAAGGTGAGGGGGAAAACCTTAACAAGTATGTCAGAGGTATGTACAAAATACTTCTCTGATGGAACAACCTCTTCTGCTCTCAATAATTCGGGATCCCTCTTCTGCCTCTGAAATGAATAAGTGTTATGGACAACTATGAAAATGGAAAATGGAAAAAAATGAAAATGTGAAAATTTTGAAAAATGAAAAATGAATAAGGTGAAAGAAGAGAAAGGCTTCCTGCATAGAGAGATGATGCAAGTAACTCTGCGGGGATACTGATCAAGCTCGCTGGCAGCGGAGCGATGCTTGTGTTCCTGCGTGACTCCGTCGGGGTACTATCCAGGCCTATTGGCAGTGGAGCAACACCAAATATGAAACTTAAACTCTGGCTATCACGTTGCTTATGTACCAATATACCCCTCATACCAATCGAAACAACTATGTTGACTTAGCTTGGAATGCGTGTTAATCGACCAAGAGCACGGCAGGTGCTATATGTTTCAATCAAGCTAGTGTGGACATCAAGATGATCATAAAATTGAACAATACTTTCGTAGATGTTAGACTTGTTTTTTGCGAAACAAGGTCATTTCAAAGAGCTGGAATTCTACTAGTGTGTCGCCAAATGTTGTAGCGGCTACAACCACCCTATAAAATTTTGCCTTAGCTTCATTTTGGAGCCTCCCTACCAACCATCCTTCGCAGCATATCTTGCACTGTCGAGTACATAGGATTTAGTTGAGTTCCAGTGGCTTACTAGCCTATACATGTCAGCTTGCATGTCTCCCACAATAGGTTTCCATTCCAGACCTAGGTAATTTTTTGGCTGAGATGTTCACTAAAACAATTGTGCAATTCTGGAGGGGAACCACCCTTCCCTCCAGAATTTGTGCAATCCTTCTGGGCTCCAAAATTGCGCAATCCAGCCAGGCATCCCTTCCTTAGAAAATTGCGCGATCCAGCCTGACACTTGGCTTCAGCCCAGAAATTGCACAATTCTGGGAGGCAATGACCTCCTGACCCCCAGAAATTGCACAATGCCTGAGGGACATCTAGCCCAGATCAGCCCAAAAACTGCACAAATCCATTTCCTAGGCTTTTCAACTGATGCATGTGCCTTCAAGTTGACTCGTTCCCTTTGGGACTGAGCAATCCTGATTTGCATGCATGAGCTTCTTTTTCAAGAAATAGAAAAAATCAACATGCAAAAAGCATCCATAAATTTTAGGGATCTAGTTTTAGCAACTAGAGGTTACATGCAAAGATCGTTTAAGAAACTTCCCTCCAAGTGTCTCCTTTTCCCATCTTTGTGGCATGCATGTCATAAGCCTCAAACTTATTTATTTGACGTTGCAGAGCTCATTCCTTACATCGATCTTCAATATCTAACATCCCATAGCACATCTAGGAGTCTTCGACACATTCAGCTCTATTGTTTCTGGGTAAGTCTGCTTTTCATGTCATTTGATTCTTTTTTATCGCTTTTCGTATTTTGCTTTATATGAATGTTGTTTGCTTATTTTTGTTGAACTCCTATTTCTGTTTTAATGTGTATTAGCTTGTAGAAGCATAATTTTAGTTTTTGTTTGCATATCATTGTTGTCGCATGCATGACATTGTTTTGCACGGACGGTCGTCATTGCGGCGACTCATTTCACACACATGCATGCATTCCCATTTTATGAATCTTGCATTCATTATTTGCATGCATGATCATTCACTCTTGATTACACTCAATCTCGCCATGCACCCAAAACTTTTCATGTTTTTCAGTCGCCTGTCGGCGGGTGTGGGTTGCCTTGGCCTAGAACTTGCCTTGCCCCGATAGACATATGCATTTCTAGAAGTGAAGGCTCTACCTTCCCTCTAGAAATTGTGCAATTCTAGCCCAATACTAGCTTTCAGGCTTGCATTGCACAATTCTGGGAGGCAGTGCCCTGCTGACCGAAACAATTGTGAAATGCAGTCTTTGGGCATCCATGTCCTTGCTCACTAAAATTGCGCATTGCGCAGTCCCCTCCCTTAGCAGGCAGGTTGCGTTGCGCATTGCGCAGTTCCAGCAGTGAGTCAGTCTCCTGACATCTCAGACTTTTCTTTGCACAGTTTTGGCAGTCAGTCTCCCAGCTTCCCAATGAAAATTGTGCAATCTTTACTGCCAGTCACCCAAGTATGTTACATGTCAGTCAGATTTGTTTTGGATTTCAATTGACATATTTCTTGCCATGAGTGTTTCTATGTCTCCAGGTACCATAAGTGGTCGTCTGTCTCCTAGCAGTATAGGTGCAATAGCCTCCCAAAGAGTAGGGTCAGAGAACACTGTTAAGAGCACAACCAGAGATGCAGTTGAGCGAGTGTCTATGAGCTTGCCTATCTATGAATACACCAAGCTTCTCATAGACAATGGAATCAAGATGAAATGGTAGCAACATCGCAGAGAGTAGCACCATCAGCAACAACAGAGAGTAGTAGACCTACGCATGACAAAGGCAAGAGAAAGGTTGATGGCAGTGTAGAGGCAGAACAAAGTTGCAAGTTCAAATAAGATCCACCCATGATGGAAGCAACTTTGGATATTGAGACTAAGAGGTGAAAACACGACAAGAGGAATGTGCAAAGGCAAAGAGATAAATAGAGAATGGAAGAAACATAAAAGGATTTGCAAGAGTTGAAGCAGCAACTTCGGGAAGAAGAAGAGCTGCGCAGAAGAGAGAAGGAAGTGCAGCAGGGAAAAACATAGCTGGAGGCGCAAAATTCACAGATTGATGAAATTGTGCCCATACACGTTGTAGAATCATCTGAGAAGCTAGCACAGAGTAGACAAGGTGAGCAGTCGCAGGAGCATGACTTAGCTCAAGAGATTGAATAGATGCTAGAGTAGATGGACATGGACATGGTGCAACCAAAGTTAGATCAGGATATAGACCTCATGCCTCATAACCAAGAGGCCACCCCACCAGCTTCACCAGATCCGGAAGTAGAGCATATCTTTCAACGAATCGCAACACAGAGTTGTGCAGTCACGTAGAGTGCCTACTCTGGATGTTCACACATCTCTTGTGCAGTTTAAAGAATGAGTGATCGTATCTAATGTGCGCAAGCATCCAATAACATTTTTTGGAAATATGGAGAGGGGGGGTGAATCAATATTCCTTAGCAATTACCACTTTTAAATCTTTTCATAGCATTAATTAATCTTCAATTGTTATTCATGTTTATGTAGTAATAACAGTAAATAAAAGAACACAATAGACACAAGAATTTTAGGCGGAAAAATACCTCTGGGTCAAAAACCACCGAATGCTTTTCTAATAAATTCTTTAATCTTCAGCTCCCACTGAAATGAAAGCAATAACTTCCTAGAATTCTAGAAAATAATTCTTCTCCATCTCCCATTGGAAGGATGCCCCAATGCCTTGGTTTCTTCAGTAGTTAACTGAATGGATGCCCCAACATCCTAGACCAACCTACCACCCTGAAGTGTTCACAGGCTCCAACCTATCGGTGAATTCATGCACCAGCCTAGCACCTCCCTGCCACCCTATAAAGACAAAAGTAAATACAAAAGTGTGGACAATTGTACTAGGGACAATGATCCACATTACAATAATATTACAATGATTTTCTTGTATTTGACCAATTACCCAATCACCCTATGACCTACAACTCAACCATGACATCATCCCAACAGTGACTCCTATACCTCCCAACACTGCCTCTTCGACTCTAAGCAAAATGACTCTTTTACAAATGACCCTTTTACAACTTTACAATGATGACTCTTTTACAAATGACTCTTGGCCTTGATACTTCTTCACAATATGCAAATGCTTGTCATGTCTTCAAAGGATGTCCCGCAATGCTTCCTTCGATTTGATACTTTAGCTCTTGAATGCTTGCTTGATACTGTGCTTGAATCTATGCAAAATTTTCCTGGCAAAACCAAACCCAAAACAAAACAAAATAAAATTCAACTTACCTATGTCTGGAAACACATGTAAGTGCATAATAATGAATAAATACAAATTGAAGTTACAATGTGTACCTGAAGTGTGCCTGTCACTTTTTTTGTTGACTTCTTGTAATAGTACACAAACTCCCACTCTTGATATAGGCCTAGACTCTATGAAAGACCATATACAAAACTGACCTAAAGATATATACAATAGAAATTGATGACAGACCCTAGACTTGTGATGAACTAAGTTCTAAGTACAACAATAGAGACCATTTTGTAAACTATGACAAGACGAGTAACATGAACTTACAACATCATATATATTTAGCAAACTTTGCGTAGCATCAAAAATATGTAGCATAAAATGTGTATTATCAAGAATAGGACATCCGAAAAACTAATTGTGACATTGTTACACATCATTTTGTCACTATCCCTGTACTCCCCGTTCCTTGATCTTGGAGGACCTCTACAGTGAACCTTGCATGCTTTGTCATCATGGAGAAACTCCCATTATGTCCCTCTTCATGAGCAAATCATTTCCCCTTTGCACCATTTCCCTTGAAACTTCTGTTTTCCCCAATTTACAAGATCGGCGCTAATGGTCTTTGTATCCCATGTGCCAAGGTGTAGAGATTAGCAATATTCCCCACGTCGATTGGTACGACTAAGCTGTGTTCCAATTGCGTCGATCCTGTTATGGAATTTTTTTAAAATTAGAGCTGAAGCTTCCATCTCTATAAGTTCCGTAACGGAAGTCTGGTAAATGGTTTAGCCGGATGGGGTCAAGGATGAAAGTTTGGGCTCCTTTCCCCTATAATGATGGAACTACCACAAGGGATAATTCCTTTTCCCATGAGAATAGGATCCATCTCCCATCCATCTTGCCCATATAAACCTCCCTTCTTCCCATGCACAAACTAGTTGTAGTGATATAGTTAGAGTGTTCGTTGAGTGTGAGTATGCTATTAGACAAGCAGACTATTACTAGTTGTAGCCATATAGTTATGTGAGGGAGAAGTCTATTTGGTTTGGAATGAAGCCTAAAGGGAAGAGTCTTTAAACTATTGTTGTTTGAAGCCATCATGAAGTGTTAGCAGAAGTGTGTGGGAACCTGATCTTGTGAGAGGAAGACTGCGACGTCAAGATGAATGGTTGTAATCTCTCTTTGATATTAATATATGCAACTATTGATTGATTTCCTACATGTTTTGTAATATTACATATTAATATATTGATGCTTCTTGACTCATTGAATAGGTTGAATTTCAATTTGTCTATTACTATGTTTGTGTGTTGTTGTTGTTTACTTGTTTCAGGAGCTTGAAGAAGGAAGCGAGAGATTGCTGGAGAGAGCAAGTGAGGACATCATCAAGCAGGATAAGTGGCCAAGAGGTAGGCCCTCTTGATTGATTCTAACCTAAGGAAATCTTCCATACAAAGTAGCTATTGTGGCTAGACCCATTATCGGGCTAGAGGAATTCGTTTGTGTCCACAATTAAAATTTTACTTCACCACAAATTAGCGACTCCGCTGGGGAGATCCCATCTTTTTTCTTGTTTTGGATTTCATGATTTCATCACAACTTTGCTAGTTTCACATTTTCCTTTTCATTCTGTTGCTTTTCTCCTGCTTACTGGCTTGAGTCTAAAAATCATAGTAGCAGATCTGGTCCCTGTTTTGAATTTTTTTTTTTATATTTTCATAGTTTCCTCAGACAATGCATTTAATCAGCTGACAGTCATGTAAATCAACATGAATTGCATAGGAATAGTCACGTCGACCCGCCTCTGGCACTTGTTTTAAATTAGGCAGTCGCACCGATTCCTGTAAGTGAATATTAGGGCTAGACCCCAATCTTGAACAATGTGTTCTGCTCATGTTTTTGACCCTGTGATCCTTTTGACTATTTTCTCCCTGATTAGAAAGATACTCTTCATTTGGTTTTTCTTTCTTGTAGGCTTGTCATCTTATTGTTTGATTGATCAAGTCATTGAGTGGACAACGACACTAGGACATCTAGCTAGTTGTCCATTCAAGATCTTGTGCACTCATCGAGTTTGGTTGTGGGTGTGTTTGCTCTTTGCATTTGTTTTTGGTCCCTTTTTTGGGTAGCGGATCCCCCGTGTAATGGTTTTGGGGCCTAAAGCCCACAATTTTTCATATTGGTATTGTGAAGGCTCCGCGAAGTGCACGAAGCGTGAGTTTTAATGAGTCAAGTCAAAGGGTAGTCCGCCCTAAAATATTGTAATCTACTCTAGAATGTGTCGGCCTACTCATGGTCCGCAGACCATGGGAATGTATAAATAGAGGGAGGCTCTAAGTGTAGAAGGTAGCTTTAGTGGAGATCAGAAGTGTATGGGTTCTTGGAAGTAATATTCAATCTAAGTCTATAAGTCTGAGTCGCAGGTCATAGTAGTAGAAGAGGCTCTGCAACTGTGTGCATAGAGGCCTAGTAGAGTCTGCAGCTGTGTGTGCGGACCCCTGCAGCTGAGTGTGTAGGGTAGGAAGTGGATAGTAACTAGAAAAAGCATTAATAAAGATAAGTTGGTTTTGGAATATTGTGTATCTATTTCTATATTCTGGTTTATGCATCTGTTATGGTTTATGATTGCATGCGTATCTGTTTATGTTAATTGATAACTGAAAGTATTAGGACTACTTAATTTAATTCAAGATTTATATTAATACTAAGCATAGAAAGGGGTAAAGAACATTCGCTCTCATTATCTTAGCCATGCGAAGGTAGTTGCACTAAACAGACAGCTACGCGGAAGTAACACAGCACATAGGATCGGTTCACGAGCTTTCCAGACCTCATCAAGACATCCCTAGGGTGCGGAAACCTAGTTCCAGCACCCTCCCATACTACCTCGGGTGAGACCTCAGTCCGCACTCCACGGACTGTTGCCGAAAGGGTCAATAGTTTAGGATTTGTTTGGCTAAAACACTCTGAACCTGGGTCAGGCCCCCTCAAGCCAACAAATGGTTTCGTTGTCGAGACTGGGCTCTGCCTAAGGGGTTTCTGATGTCGAAACACTAGAACCCTACGAAGAAGGAAATTGAAGATTGGTTGGATCAGAAGCTTCACGAGTTTGTGATACAGGAAAACAAAACCCCGGAGATATCTGAGAAGAGGTGGCTAGATCGCTATGTATATACGAAAATCCACGAGATCTTGTTTGCGTCTTTCTCTTTAGAGCTGTATGATTAGATCATGAGGCTAGCAGACAACCAGGGAAGGTGCAAGCTTGATCAACTGATAGTGTGGACTCTAGAGTTGGTGCACGGGATAGATGCATCTGAAGATAAGATCACGCGGGTCATAAACCATTGGCTGGATCGAATAATAGGAGGATTTATCACTGAATTTGTGATAGACACAACTATCAGCTACAACAAAGTAGAAAGACGTTTTCTCAAGGGACCACGAGGTAAGTACATCAAATCTTTGAATACCTGGATTAAGATGTTGTTATGCGAAAAACAAGTGATGCGGATCCATTAATGAGTGGAACAACATGGAGCGGAAAAGTCTACAAAGGTATCGAAGGTTTAGGAAACAGTCCTTTAACTTCACCTCTGCGACCGAGCGACGAAGAGCGCGCGTGGGTTTCTCCGAGGAGTGTGGTCAGTTTGATAAAACAATGCATTCCGCAGTTACCATCCCCACGTATGCCGCCACCCACGTCACCGCATTCACCTCCATCTTTGCCCACACCACCTCCACCAAACCAGCAGTTCAGTATGGCGAGCACGATCAAGCTGCCTGTATTCAAAGGAGTAGGGAACGAAGATCCAGATTAGTTTTGGTTTGTAGTAAGAGCAGTATGGGAAGCACACGGGGTTACAAATGATAACATTAAGAAGGACACATTGGTAAGTGTGTTGTAGGACTGTGTGCTGACTTGGTATATCAAGAACTCGAATGATCACCCAAATGTAGGAATAGTAGAGATCTAGATTACATTAAATAGAGAGTTTAGCCAGCCGAAATTAGAAACATAGTCAATCATCAAATTTAAGGAGATCGCGATGCTTCCAAGTGAAACCCCTTGGGATCTGGATTAGAGGTTGAAGAGTACAATCCACGAGGCTAATATGACACTGACAAATGTGCAGCACCATGCGTGGTTTGTGGCATCTTTGACACCACATCTGAGGATGGCACTATCACAACAGAAGCTCTCAACCCAAGCAGAAGCATTGGAAATGGCGATGAGGTTGCATGAGACACCGACACAAGATCCAGGGTTGGGAGTCCAACAAATCCATGCACAGCTACAGAACCTATGTTCGGAGATGCAGAGTTTAAAGCAAGATAGGGCACCCTGACCAGAAGCGCGCGAAGAAGTGTGGTGCATAAAATGTAAAGGCTAGGGTCACGATAAGGATCACTGCCCATTGTTTGCGAACCATTTGGTGGGAGGAGGACTGATGCCATTGAGGCCAGAGGCACAGGCGGGCCCAAGTGCGGCACCTGCACTTTGGTGCGCGATCTGTCAGGTGGGAGGAAAGCACACTATGGACAACTATCACTTGTTGCAGAAGTATATGCAGACTCCACTGCAGCTATTTTGTAATTTTTGTAGATCAATGGGCCACGATGAGCGACATGTCAAAGCTATGAGCTAATGATAGATAGGACTCTAACCTATCAAATGCAAACATAAACGCAAGGACTCGATCCAGCCGCAGCAATGGCACGCAGTGGATTCCAAGGACATGGACGAGGATGAGGAGGAATGGGACCTGGACAAGGGCGTGGACAGTTAATCTGCTACAATTGTGGAGGCCCTGGGCACTACATGCGTGACTATACGAATCCAACTAGAATATGTTGTCTTGCTATTAGTTTGACCATGAAGCAATAGATTGCCCAACATTGATCGCCCAGATGCATGAGAAAGGGGTACTATAGCCTCCTCCGACACAGAATATCCAAATGATGAGGTCGAAACTGCACGAAGGATACCCTTATGTGAACATGGTACTCAGAAGCGGCGTGACCACAGGGGACGATAAGGGAAAGAAACCCGAGGGAAATACATGGGTTCACAAGGCTCCTACAAAGGAACCTGAGTTTGACTTGGAACATGCTAAGGAAACTTTTATGGAAGCTAAGAAGAGCTTCGCGGAGGCCTCTACTTCAGGTAGTAAGGATCAACCAAAGGTAGGAATGGATCCTTCTATGCTTACTACCTTTTTAGAGACATGCATGAAGCTACTACGTGATAATAAGGCAGTTAAAGGACTAAAGAGTTGATCACTAGGTGCACAGGGTCAGGGGAACCGCACGTAGTTCGAAAGTTAGGGAAGCATGCCTTGTGCACCGGAAGGGAAATGTGATTGACAGCACAAATTAGTGAATATGAGATGGATCAAGTCATCCTAGACATGGGCTCGAACGTGAATGTGTTACCAAAGAAGACATGGAAACGCATGGGCAGGCCTGTGTTACAGTGGTCTCCTATTCAATTACGAACAGCGAACCAACAAAAGATCGTGGCCATGGGAAGATTGCAAGGGGTAACCGTGGATATCAAAGGTGTGAGCACAAAGACTAACTTTGAATTAATAGAGATTGTGGATGATAGTAACCCTTACCCTGCATTCTTAGGGATAGATTGGGCCATGGAAATAAATGGGGTCATCAACCTGAAGAAGTGGAAAATGATTTTCGAGAAGAAGTCCCTACGAATAGTAGTTCTACTTGATCTGGCCAAAGGAGCACGCTACATAGAACCTGTGTGCGAGGATGACAACAATGATGAGTTGGATTGCATTTATCAGATAACGACGCAAGACCAGGATCAGGTGAACCTGACTGAAGATGGGAGAATTTCATGGGAGCGTGACAATTCTTGTACTTCGGATTTAGACGAAGAAATAGAAAGCTAGCAAAACTGGTTGCACGAAGTCACAACGCTAAATTGTAACATGATGATTTGATCACTATAGCACGTAACGACCGAAGAAAGGGAAATGCCAACAAATGATGGGGTACCCAGAATGGATGGACCCATAGACAAGGTTGAAAGTATTGTATCTGAACAGCAATAGTGTGATTCGTTTGAATGGGTGTTGCACGCGACACCTGGACGATGGGGGCATATATGTCAAAAGAATATCATAAATTGGCACGAATGTAGAAGACGGATGCACTTACAATTTTCCAAACCCCAACTAAGGCGAATTGGTGGGAAAAGATAGAACAGCTTGCAAGCACACCAGACGTGTATGGAATAGACTGTTCCAGTGCGTAGCCGTCTTATAATAGCAAGCCCAAACAGGATGCATTGGAGGAAGAACATGATCACACTATCGAGTGTGAGAAGGGGAATGTTCGCCAAAATACATGAAGTCAGGAATAAGGATCCACAGATACAAGGTAGAAAAGGGAACCTGAGCACCCCAGTGGTCAGAGGGGCATATACGGAGCTATGCAAGAACCTTGCCGCGAAAAAGCTGTAGAATCGTATAGGAACTGAGGTCCCTGAAGAACCTCCACAGAAGGCTATGGATGTAAAAATGTTGGTGAAGAGAACAACGTGCAAAGTCCGGATTGAAGAATTCATAAGACCTTGCGAAGAGGAATATGAAGGGATTCAGGAAGCTATTCGGCTAGGTAATGCGCAACTTCGCGAACTAGAAAGGCATAGTATACTACTTCGAATGAAGAATATGATGTTGGATGTTGAGATTAAACGGCTAGAAAAGAAACTAAAGGATGACTTTCTGAACGAAAAACCTAGAAAGTCGCAGCTAGATACATGCAAACCTAAGGATGAATTGGAGGAGTATAACCATAAGGTACTGATCGACTTTCGTGGTTAAGGCAATGCCTCACTCCTGGGGGGACTCAGGAGAGTACGCCGCATCCAACAGTACGCGTAGTAGTGACAATAGAGACCATCTTCACCAGGATGTGATAGCGGTGCACCAAAAAGGTGCAACCACTTGACTAGCCGAAGAGGAGACAGTCTCAGTGCTCCAGATAGTTGAAAGAGAGTGTGGGACTATAAAACAGTCTGTTAAGGGGCTGCACGCAAGGTTGGTATGTCACAAGGGTCGTGGTCGTGCAGAAGGGGCTACGCTACTGCACAGATAAACAAGGAAATGACTGTTGGCATCACTGTTCATGACAAGACGTCTGAGTTAAGCTAAGAAGAAACGGGTGGTGGGCATTTAAGGCATGAAGTCAGAACTAGATTTGAAATGATCCACCGACCTTCTAGCATTAATGAGCCAAACTATGGGGGGGTGGTCGAATTTGAATTCCAACAGGCCTATAAATTGCAGATGGCCCTCCACCGAACAACCCTTGGAATCTTGCAAATAAAGTTGTTGCGCTATCAAGGGGGCATGAACATGATGAATGAGGAGGTTGTAAGAGCAAGTCCATGGTTTAAAGCATTTTCAAAGGATACACAGGAATCCCTTATCAGAGTCATGTCATAACCAAGGGAGCCATGCAAAGTCCTACGTTGTTGGTAGGGGATGCACCAAAAATCCCTAAATTGCCCCAGACGCCGAGGTCCAAGAAGGACCCACAGGTAGAAGGACTGGTCCGTATGTCACTGCGAAATCCGTGGTTCGGCAAACTGTCGATGGAAGAAAATGGCAAAACAGTTAATATTGAGAGCGACGATGAGAAAGATGATCATCCAACCTTTGTTGAAGAAATGTAACTAGAGGAAGAGATGGAAGAAGACATCCAGCTAGTACGTGCTGCAGCAAAACTACCCAAGTATGTCCCTCCGTAGAAAGGGAGGGTAAAGGTAACTAAAGATTTAGATGCCGTTAAAAGCACACTTAACACCCCGTCCCTCCCGAGGGGATTCTGTTTGAAGGAACGGCTATAGGCCGCATTCCCAATATGAAGTTTGAAGACTGGGACCTTGTGGATAGCGAGAAGTTTCCCCATTTGGAAACTAGTGAGCTGATGGAACAAAGGACGGAGGGGGCTAGGCTACTCCACCTCCTATCAATTCCACGTTTTCATCGGGCCCCAATCATGATATTTGTCATCATGCAACTACTTTGCTTGGTGCACGATGGGTACTTATGGTTGGAAGAGCCCATGCCCATCACGGTGGAGCTCATTCATAGGATCTCTCGGCTTCCTTGTGCAGGAAGGGACCCTGTGGAAATCGTTGGCACAAGTGGAGACTTGATGATTGCGGAAGCCATGAAAAAGAAATATAAGTTGGAGAAAAAGCAGAGAGAGTATGTTATTACTAGTATTCAGGACAAAGGGGTTCACGTTACTACCCAGTTGTTGGCCGCAAAGATGATGCGAAAATGTTGGGGCAATGAGGTACCAACAACGGTCATCGCACAGGCCAAGAAATGCGCAGAAGGGGTACGGTTCAATTGGGCGCAGTTCCTCTGCGACGAATTCCTGACGAACTGTAGGGAGGCCCAAGAGAAGGGTAAGACCTTCCACTATGTGTGGTTGCTCTTGTCCATCTTGTTGGTTACAGGTGAATTGCCTGAGGATAGTCAATTCCCTCCCCTTGACCAGGATTGGCTAGAGGTAGCAAAATACACGTCGCTATGGGCTATGAAGGATGCCACAAGAATCTGCGAAGCCAAGATTTTCTGGATACTTATGGAAGCCAGCATACAACTGTGGATCAATATGCAACTGCGCCTATCCAACTCAGTATATGATAGCGTGAAGAGTTTTGCAGACTTTAAAGCAGATATGAACCATGTGTATATATGGCGTGGAAGGATCCAGAGCAGAAGTGGACCATGCTCCCCTTCGTTGCAATAGATGATGTTGTTTTCATCGTGCTGGACACCTGGCCACCAGAATGGCGTACAACAGATGTGGTGGTGTGTGATGAGATGGAGATTCAAAGAAAGAAGGTTGGTGCCAAGTTTCTAGCACAAAAAAAGCGGAATGACCAGCTTGCTGAGGAAGTACGAGTGTAACAGGAGGCAGCGAAGGCTGCCGCAAAAAAGAAAGCAGCAGGAGGGGCTACTTCGATAGAATAAGAAATAGGCCCAAACATGACCACAGGGCTAGGAACAGATGAGATGACGGAAGGTGTGGACATGAGCACCACCTCTACACTCTTAAAACGGTCGTGCGCGACAGAACAAACAAGGTCGTAGAAGAATACCAAGGTGTCCAAGTTGGATGGGGAGCCTATCACACTGACCGAGGGTAACATATGCGACATCGGTGATACAGTTCGTGAATTCACCAGGGTGGCGCTTGAGGAGGCAATGACGGAGCAACATACTGTGTTGGGGGCACTCAGGATGCAACTGCAGGAACTTCAAGCACGGCCCCCACAGCTGGGAATGGTAGCTGCCTATGGGGCTACAGGTACATTAGCAACTGAGCAATTGCTTGGGCCAAAATGGTTAATACTATCGCACTATCGACAAGAGGATTGACAGCAGACAATGCGGAGGACAGAGCCATGGTAGGCCGACTCAATGGACTTGGATTAAACTTGGCTGCCCTCCCACAAGAAATCTTATACCAGCTACAGGATGGAGCAATGACAGAGCTAGGCGCTAGGGAAGGATGCGCGGTATAGATGCTCAGTGAACAACAAATCAACATCGAGCAGTTGAGCCTCCAATGCGATGAAGTAGTAGCACAAACTTGGCAGTTGGAGAAAATCGTCGAGGAAGCATGTCATCGTGCGCCTGAGCTCGAGATTGCACCAGACTTACCAGTAGGCATACGGATCCACAAGTTTTCCAGTGTATTCCGCAAAGCGAAGGAGGAAGCAACAAGGATCTAGTTGGAACTCAGCTTGCAAATCACAGAGCTAAGGCTCAAGGCACATCCCGCTACACCACCGGAGGTCAGAGAGTAGCATCACCATGCCATTCAAGTAGGGATGGAAGCCATAGAGTGTGCCATACAAGATTGCACTAGCTTGATAGATCAGTCACTCATCACCCTCACTTCAATGTAGGAAGACCCAACACTCCAACGATTAGAGACAAAAGCATGGGATTTGCAGCAGGCCTATCACAATGTTCAAGGGACCGCGCAGATGTTGTCCCTTACTTAGCGGCTGGACAAGATGAGGGAGGCTCAGGGTCTAAAGGCCAAGGTGGACACTGTGCATCAAAAAGAAGCAGTGCTTAAAGAATTCATTTAGCCTTGGCTTAAGGAAGCCTTCACGATCACTGACAAGATCAAGGGAAAACTGGCACACATGCAGGGCATATATGCACTCAGGCAAGGAGTTTCACCTAACAATAAAACATCGGAGATACGCGCACAACACGTACAACAAACAACAGAAGAATGTGTTGCGGACATAAGCGAAGCACAGAGATTGTTGGATGAACTTTGCGCAAAGATCACCACACCGGCCAAGCGACTCGGGACAAGTCACGATGTTTGTGTTAGGGGCGTGTTCAGTAGAGGACCCCCCGTGTAACGGTTTTGGGGCCTAAAGCCCCTAATTTTGGATATTGGTATTATAAAGGCTCTGCGAAGTGCACAGAGCACAAATTTTAATGAGTCAAGTCAAAGGGTAGTCTGCCCTAAAATATTGTAATTTAATCTAGAATGTGTCAGCCTACCCATGGTCCGCGGACCATAGGAATGTATAAATAGAGCGAGGCTCTAAATGTAGAAGGTAGCTTTGGTGAAGATCAGAAGTGCATGGGTTTCCGGAAGCAATATTTGATCTAAGTCAGCAAGTCTAAGTCGCGGGTCGTAGTAGTAGAAGAGGCTTTGCAGCTGTGTGCGCAAAGGCCTAGTAGAGTCTGCAGTTGTGTGCGCAGACCCATGCAGCTGAGTGTGTAGGGTAGGAAGTTGATTGTAACTAGAAAAAGCATTAATAAAGATAATTTGGTTTTGGAATATTGCATATCTCTTTCTATATTCTGGTCTATGCATCTGTTATGGTTTATGATTACACACGTATCTGTTTATGTTAATTGATAACTGAAAGTATTGGGCCTACTTAATTTAATTCAAGATCTAAAATAATACTAAGCATAGAAAGGGGTAAAGAACATTCGCTCTCATCATCTTAGCCGCACAAAGGTAGTTTCACTAAACAGATGGCTGCGTGGAAGTAGCACAATGCGTAGGATCGGTTCGTGAGCTTTCCAAACCTCATCAAGACATCCTAGGGTGCAGAAACCTAGTTCTAGCACCCTCCCATACTACCTCGAGTGAGACCTCAGTCTGCACTCTGTGGACTGTTGCCAAAAGGGCCGGTAGTTCGGGATTTTTTTGGCTAAAACACTCTGAACCTAGGTCAGACCCCCTCAATCCAACACCCTTGTACGACTTTAACCTCTTTTTGCACAAGTTTGAAAAAAGTTTTGTTTACTAGTTTGAACGTCTTTTTCCTACATAGATTACATTGTCAGTCTTGTGTTTGGAAAAGTTGGTGCTTAATCAATCTGAATGAACTTTTATTTCCACGTTTTCATCTACTTGAAGAGCTCATAGTCTCGGAAATTTTCTCATTGAAAGATTGTATGCGAAAGTTTGTTTCATTGTTTTATGAGAAAATATGAAATTCTAACTTGTTGCATCATTATGATTCACATCTCTTAGAAACTAGAATTGCATTAGCATTTGAAAAGGAAGAGAATTTTTTTCATTTTGAAAGGACTATTAGACAAGTGCTTGTCAGGAAATTAGGAATTGGAATGCATTTTTCATTAGTTTATTTTTTTTCAAAAATTGTAGTGGAAAATCATTTCAATTTCAATTTCTTGATTGTTTGCATTTTATTGAGTAGTTTCTACCCTCTCCAGTGTAGGAATTTCATCGAATTGAAAGGATCTTGTCCCATTTAGTTGCATTTTAGGTTTTTCAAGTAGCATCACTAAGACTTGAAAACTAAAACTTAACTCAAGATCAACTCTAAAATGAATTCAATTTACCTATGGCACATTTGACATTAACAATCACATTTAGAAGGTTTAGGCTAGAGACGTGTTTCAGCATCTGTAAACCTAGCAGCTGTCATTAGCTTCAGCATTAGACAGTGCTAGCACGGATTTGTGCTCCCCGTACCGTCACGTATATAATGGGAGACACCACTAGGTTGCAATCCTTTTATCCTTAGGAAGTCGAGTCGGCTTCCTTGTGAACGTGATACACCAAACATAGCATTCAGGGAGATTGTCTACTCGTACTTCTTGGTTCGCCAGGAAGTATTTTGCAGTTCACAGTTGCCTGGTAATATTATTTACCTAGATCATCCAGAGTATTCATTTGATATTTTTGACTCATTAAACTTAAAAGATCATTCGAGCACTTGTCCTTTCAAGCTTGTTTCCAATCAAAGTGATAGAGTCATCTTTGTTTCTTTCTCGAATCTTTAAAAATGAAAGAACATCAGCCTTTTATGCATCTTAAATAATTGATTGCCCATGATCCAAAACATCTTGTTAGATTTTTTGACCAAATCGTGAGTTCCCTTAAAAGGACATTTTTAAAGCCTTGAAGTTATTTGTTCTGTCAGCTAAGACAAGGTCATCGTGGTTGAACCATTTGGTTCACCCATTTCCTCTTCCTCTCCTCCGTCTAAAAGATTGTCCGAGGAGACACTTCTTAAGTTATTAGAGCCATTTGAGGACTAAAATGTTGAACTCACAATTGTTTTGAGTGTTCAACCATTATCATCTCGTCCTCCACCTACTTTCGATTCAGGTCATCTGCTGGTCTTGACTCGGAATCTCCAAATAATCATGTTCTAACTCCAAAGAACTCGCCAACCACTAATGGTAAGCTTGGATGGGTTATCTATCCTCTGAACCCTCTATTTGATGTTATTGAGATATCACCACAATGCCCTTACAGTCTGTAACATAAACTTGGTGTTCCTTTGGAACTATCCCCTAGTACACGTTCTGTTGTCCGTCGTCGTTTGTTTCCAGACATGGAACCCAAGGGCGATGCTCCAGTCACTTCTTCGGATGAGTCTGAAGTATGAAATCCACGCACTGTTTAGAGAGAAGAATTACAACTGTAGTTCCCTCCTGAGGGTTTCCCTTATTTAGAAGGTATTCCCGCCAGCTTGCCACCCGGCTATGTGTCTTTAGGGCACTTAGTTTCGGGTACACCAAGTGCCTCATTACTCTACCATAACTCTGTTTGGGCATCAGGTGTCAGACCTACGTCAAGTCCGTTCATCATGAACACAACCTCCCAACCAGTTGTTACTTCAGTCCCAGTGCAACCCACCATCCCGAACACTCTTGTCCCATCAATCCTAGTTACGTGTCAGTCGCAACAGGCGGTTTAAAAGATTGTCTCTGCCAGTTCTTATGTCCCATTAGTCAGTGGCTAGATTTTTCCATCGCTTGGGGGGAAGAATCTGAATGCCCCTATGGTGTCAAATGCCGCTAATGTGAGTGGATCACAAGCTCACGTGCTTGGTATAAACCAACCCTCTTCTGATATTATTTACAACCCTACTGACCCTACTAGATCAAGTAATGTCCAATACCAATAGGTTCAAAATCCTCGTGGTCTGTCTGGATCAAACAATGTTCAGTATCAGTAGCCTTATGGGGCTAAGGTCCAATACCAAAATCCTTACGTTCCATACCATTCTCAAGGATTGGTTAATCAACCTTACACCATCCCGTCTGGGCAATACATCTAGCCTGGCTATAGCTAGATTCAGTTCGGTAATTTCCTAGGCACTGTTCAAGTACCCTTGCAACAGCAAGGATAGCTTTTGCAACAACAAGGGCAACATCTGTTGTAGAAAGGGCTCTCCACGCAACAGCAAGGGCATATTATCCCACAGTAAGGTCACCTGCAACAACTGCAAGTTCAGTCCTTCCAACAGTTGCAGCAAACCACACAACAACAGATGCAATATGGTCTACATACCTCTCAACCCATACCTTCGCAGGGCCAATCTCTGCAAACCCAGGGACAAATTTTGCAGCTGCAAGGTTAGCAAAACCAACCTGGGCAGCAGCAACCTTTGTATACCTATCAACAAGGGAAACCCTTGCAGGGAAAGGTTCAAGGTCAAATCCTGCAGTAGTAGATGCAAAATCCTCTTGTCCAAGGCCAACAAGTTCAGAATCCTACTAGCCAAGGCCACCAGGTACAGAACCCCTACGTCTAAGGGCAACAAGCATATTAACCTTATGCCAAGGACTACAAGTCCAAATCCCTCCTTTTCAGGAACAACAGGCCCAACAGCCCTATGTTCTAGGACAACAGGTACCATGCCCACATGTCCAAGGTCAACAATCTCAACAACCTTTTAACCCATATGTTGCATATCAACAACCTGTGCATGGACAGTTTTAAGGTATTCTTGGTTCGAATCCTCCCTTTGGTCAAGGTAACCTACAATGGGGGCAACCTCATATGCCATATGGCCAAAATCCCCCACTGTGGGGTCAAAATCCTTAAAAGTAGGGATGGGCTCCTCCTTATGGGCTCGCTTATTGACCTCCCATGCCTTTTAACACTCAATTACCCTTTTTGTAGACACTTGAGTTGTCGGATGTATCATGTCTCACGAATGACCTGATCTTCATTCGTCATACTGGCCTTCAATATTGTCCAAGATACCAAGTGATTACCCCAAGTTTGATGGGAAAGCTAAGGAAGATCCTCAGGCCCACATGATGACATATCACCTCTAGTGCTCATCGAATTCATATGTGGAAGTTTCCATTCGTCTTCGTCTTTTCCAATGAACCCTTACGGGTGCCACAGCAAAATGGTACATCGAGCTACCTTGAAGTACTTTTCATGAATTCAATTCATTAGCCATGGCCTTCCTCATGCATTTTCAACTGTCATTTTGTTATGAAACAACCACTTATTTGCTCACATCACTTAAGCAAGACACTACGACACACATCTCTAATCATATCCATGAATGGGGATGTAGACGTCGACTGATCAAGTTTGAAATAGCTAATCAGTTACTCACCGAATGGTTTACCAAATCATTCGTCGCCCCATTTGCTCGCGATATAGTCATGAGTGGATGTGTCACTAAAGAGAAAGCCATCGCTCATGCCTAGTACTTGGACCTGGTCTACTCTCAGTCTCGCACCTTATACGAATTATTACCCAATTCTCTGCGGCCATCATCTGATCCCTCAACATCAAAGTCAGCTGTTGTCCCTCCCGTTGATGGAGTTATTGGTTCAGTATCATAGGCCCCTACCAAAACTTCTTCCAAACAGAAGTCGGTCTCGAATACTACTCCCAACAGTTCATCTTAGAACCCTCCAAGCCCTAGTAAAACCTTAGAGGTCCACACTGTCCAATCTACCACAGTAGACAAATCCTTGAAAGGAAAAAAGAAAGGCAAAGGCAAGGCTAAAGTCGATGCCCCAAAACAAGGTCCTCCAAAATTGTCTGTCGGTGAATCATCGCAACGGAAACCTAAGTATCCTTACCCCATTTTTGAGGAGGATCACTACACTAAGGATTGTCCACGACGATCCAAAGTTAGCTAATTACTCAAGGGGACCCCTGTTGTCCTCAAAGAGCCCTTTTTGTCTTAGCAGACTCAAATGCTAGACCAACCTTGATCTGCTTCCTTTGGATCTCAAGTGTTCATGATGAGCACACCCATTAATGTGGCTACCCAATCGAAGGATTATCAAACTCTAGCTCCCATAGCAAGGAAAGAAAAATAAGTTCCATCTTATTCTTCTACCCCGAGTTCTGGTGCTCTACAAATCAAGCGCCCTAACACTGATTTCACTCCACGACCACCCTCTCGAGGTGTGATAACGAAATCCTCATACAATCCCAATGCCCGAGCCACTCAGCATTACAATATTATTGAAGATTTGGCTCAGGCATCGTCAGCTATGTCAGCTCTCGATGTACTCCAAATCTGCCCATCACAGTGGAAATATTTGTTGTCAGCTATTGGGGGCATCGATCCCACCAATTCTAATTTGATCTGTTTCGATCTAGAGAACCATGTTTCGAGACTCCCTCATCAAATTTCCTTTCTTATTCAGGTAATCATTAATGAAAAGACCATCCACCGCACTGTCATAGATGAAGGTGCTTCTACCTGCATCATGTCAACTGGGTGCTAGAAGGTTATTGGTTCCCCTACACTGAACCAGTCTCTGAACACATTGGAAGCTTTCGATGGGCATGATTCATGACCCTTCGGTGTTTTACCCAACCTTGCCATCACCCCGGAAGGCAAGATAGTGCAAGTCAAAGTAGAGATTGTTGACGCCAATCTCAATTATAATCTTCTACTCGACCGAAGTTGGACTCATGCCATGCATGTCAGGGCCTCCTCTTTGTTTCATGTGATTTGTTTTCTCCATGAAGGGAATATTATCACTGTTGATTGGCTATCTTTCTTTGCCTCTTCCTCATCTGATGGTAATGTTCCGTATGTCAAGCACTCTGGTGCTCCCTTTGAGAGTGTGGGGACAGATCTCTTCAAAGATTATGCCTTAATGGGGATTTTTCCACTCCCACCTCCTCATGTTGCCTCCATCAACATGATCTCGGTCAAATCTAATCCCTGGGTCATACCTACGCTATATATAGTTGATGATTGGGGCAAATTCATGCCGCTTAGTCCCGCCGAAGTCAATTACATGGAAATTGTTTTGGATGTGAACTCTGCATCCTGTGATTCACATATATTGAAGACCTCTCTCGATATGTATTCTCAATGCCCCTGGCATGGCACTTTGGAATCATCTGATCCCTTAGTCGAGACCTTCATCGTTGATAAAGGTATCATGGAAATCATGTCTGTCAAGGAACTGCCATGGATCGATACTCATCATCGCTCCTCATTCCTGCTTTGCCCGGCAGTCATGTCTACCTCTTTCGAAAAGTCCTCTTCTCCATTTCCACCACTGACTGTTACTCATGAATTATGGTCAGAAGGAAATTTGGGTAATATTACCCAAATGATGTTGATTGACATTTCTATCAAACCTGGTGTTGTTGAACACGTTCATATCGGGGTATCTTGTTCTCTAGATGAGATCAAAACATATAATCGTCTTTTTCAAGAATTTCGTGATGTGTTTGCATGGTCTTATAAAGAAATACCTGGCATTGATCCCAACATCGTGGTGCATGAAATACCAACGTATCCGGATGTGAAGCATGTTCTCCAACGACTTCGTCCGATGCACCCTAGAAAGGTCGTTGCTACTAAGGGCGAAGTCGAAAAGCTTATAAAAGTTGGATTCATTTATCCCATTCCCCTTACAGACTAGGTGTCCAATATTGTCCCGATGAACAAAAAACAAGGCACAATCCACATTTGTGTGGATTATTGAGATCTTAATCGTGTCTATCCTAAAGACAACTATCATACTCCCTTCATTGATCAAATCATTGATGAGTGTGTCGTGAGTGAGATTTTTTCCTTTATGGATGGTTTTTCTGGTTACAACCAGATCAAAATTGCACCAGATGATCAAGAGAAGACAACCTTTATTTGCCCATGGGGTACATTCGCATACAAGAAACTCTCTTTCGGCCTAAAAAATGTTGGGGCCACATTTCAGCAGGCAATGTCCTATGTGTTTCATGATATTTGCAGCATTGTCCAACCTTACTTGGATGACCTTCCTGCCCATTCTTGTAAGATACAAACCATCTATGGCAGATTTTTCTACACTGCAGGCACTATAACATCAGATTAAATCCACACAAATGTGTTTTTTGTGTACAATCAGGATGACTCCTCGGCTTCATCGTTTCCAAGGATGGGATTCACTTGGATCCACTAAAAGTCGAGGTCATTGTAAATTTACCCCCTCCATCTTCACTGCACCAACTCCAGAGCCTTCAAGTAGAGTCCAACTTTCTTCGTCATTTTATACCCAACTACACTAGGCTAGCTATGGGATTTACCTGGTTGCTCAAACAAGGAAGACCCTTTGCATGGGATGAGATAGCCCAAAAATCTTTCATTGATCTCAAGGTTATCCTCATAAATTCTCCTCTATTACATCTGTCAGATTATTATCGAGATTATTTCCTTTACCTAGCCGCAGCCCCTAGCACCATAGCTATGGTGTTGGTTCAAGATGACGATGAAGTAGCTGAACACATCATTTACTACCTGAGTCGGAATCTCCTCGACACTAAAATGTGTTATGCCCATGTTGAAAAGTTAGCTTTGGCTGTTGTCCAGGTTGGTCAATGTTTTCGGCATTATATTCTCCTATGAATGACTGCCGTGATTTCTGAATGCAACCCTATGACCTACATCCTAACTCGTCAGTTGCTAGGGGCGAAGTAATCTAAATGGATTGTTATCCTGCAAGAATTCGATTTGGTCTTCACTATGGCCAAATCTAAGAAGTCACTTGTTTTCTTAGAAGTGATATGTTCCCTTCCCTCCAAATCTCTCCCTATTGGTGCAGATGAACAACTCCCAGACGAGACCCTTTTCCTAATTAGCACCCTTGATCCATGGTACAGTGATATCATCATGTATCTCCAAACCTCCACATTTAGGTCCATGTCGACCAAATATGATTTTCAAAGGATTTGACATCGTTCTCAACCCTACTGCATTAATGGTGATACTTTATACCATGTCGATGTCGACTCTGTTCTTCACCAATGCCTCATGATTGAGGAAGTTGAAAGAGTTCTCAATGATTGCCACTCTGGGGCATGTGGTGGTCATATTTCTGGTTATGCTATAGCTCAGAAAATCCTTCGTGCTGGTTATTTCTGGCCATCCATCTTCAAAGACTGTATTTTTGTTGTCCGCAAGTGCCACGAATGCCAAATATACCAATACAATATGTGTGCCCCACCCACTCACCTACACCCTATCATTACCGTTGGTCCCTTTGCCAAATGGGGCATCGATTATATGACATGTAACCCTTGTTCGGCCGGGGGCATGGCTACATTATCGTTTCTGTGCATTACTTCACCAAATGGGCCGAAGTGATGCCTACATATTCAGCAGATGGTAAGACGGCAATTCAATTCCTTTTTAACCATGTTATTTCTAGGTTCAGCGTACCCTAAGCCATTGTCACAAATCATGGCTCCCACTTCAGAAATTACATCATGGTAGAATTGACATCTGCATTGGGCTTGTGCCGCAATGGCTCGACCCCATATTACCCTCAGGGCAACGACCAAGTTGAAGTCGTGAACAAAATTTTGGTCACCATGCTTCAGTGTACTATTGGGATGCACATTAAAATTGGCATCTCATGTTTTTTTCAGCTCTTTGGGCCTACTGAACTTCAACCAAAGACGCCACTAGTTTCACACCATTCTAGTTGGTCTATGGTCTGGAAGCAACATTGTCGATCAAATGTGAGATTCCTTCACTTAAGTTATCTATTGAAATCCTCCCTGAAACATCACCTCAAGAGGAATGCCTACTATCTTTGGAGCGACTGTACGAGACTCGTCATCTCGCTGCCTTGGTCATCAAAGCACAAAAGAAATTGGTCAAATCCCATTTCGACCAGTTGGTCTCCCCTCGCGCTTTCTTTGAAGGTGATTTGGTCCTGCTATACGACCAAGCTAATGATAAGTTGGGAGCAGGCAAGTTCGAACCTATGTGGCGCGGGCTCTATATTGTAAAATGTGTTTTGCATAAAGAAGCCTATGAACTTATTGATTATGAAGGAAATCCTCTCGATAAGCCTCGAAATGGGCTTTACCTCAAAAAGTACTATGCTTAGTTCATATTGCATGGTTACTTATGTACATTAGTGTGTGATTCATTTCTATATAGTGTGGTTTTGTGTGGAAGTTTTCAAACAACTTTCCTGTTTACTATGCTTTTCGTGCTTTACAGATGTCTGCAGCTCCTCACGTCAATTTCACCAATGGTGCTTGCCGAAGTACTCAGAACCTATCATCCGTGGCATGGGCTATATACAACCCTAACAGTGAGTTGATTGATGTTCAAGGTATCTGGCTAGGTTGTACAACCAACAACATTGTTGAATACAGTGTGGTCATTGAACTGTTATCAGAAGCCATCGCTCTGGGCATCAGAGAATTGGTTGTCAACCTAGATTCGCAGCTTGTCGTCCTTCAACTCAATGGGCAATATTCCGTCAGAAACCCTCAAATATTACGAATGTATCTCCGTATCTATCCGTTGGAAAGACATTTTGATTACATCACATATCATCATATTCCTAGATGCATGAATACATTAACAAATGCATTAGCTAATTACGTGTTGGATAGACATTTACGAAACATGTAAGAGATGAGACAAACTATTTGTACCATAATTGATAGGAAAATATAACATATATACATATGTAAGAATTTTTTATACATCAAAACCCCAAAAAATAATATGTATGTCTACAATAACATCGGCGTCTCGCAAGCCTCGTACATTCATGGCACGCAGACCTCAAAGAATATGTAAGTATTGGACCTAGGAAATACTCAGCATGGTGGTCATGACAGCACGAAACAACTCACATTACGCAACTCAATAATCGATGGATCCGATCTGAGACTCCCACTGTGTGCCTTTGGTATCGCCGAGGCATATCTCCTATTCGAGCATACTCAGGGATACCATGAGTCAACCCCTCGAGGTTCCTCACAATCTCCTCCTCATTATCTCTCCCTTCCTAATAAGGGGCGATAGCATAAATAGGACAAGGATAGTGCCTGGCTATGGGGGACATCCCGACTGGCCACTCTAGTCCAACATCGGCATACACGAGAGAAATGTTATAAGCATGCATATACCGAAAACAGTTAAAAAATATCAAAATCAAAATTTGGTTTGGTTTTTTACCTTCGTCATCGAAGTCCTTCCCATCTGGCAAGGGCATATCTGGGTCTCCACGGAAATCAGTGCTACTATACGTCCAATCCTCCATGACGATTTCTATCATCATAACCACGAGAAGAATGTTGGTCGGTAGGACATCTACTGACCCCTAGTGATCCTGGGCATCAAACGACTACAGCGGACCATCCGCAGATCACGTGGCATAGGAGGATCAACCTTAGTCAACTGATGGAACATTGGCACTCGTTCCAGGAAGAAGGTCATAAGCACTGATTCGAAGCCAAATTTCTTCAAATTTCCCACATTCGCCTTGGAAAACTGGCGCTTGATATTCATCTTCATGGCCTCTGCCCAGTTGAAGATCGTGGGAGCTATGCAGTCTATAATGTAAAGAAACTTCGAATTATTAGTCTCATGTTCCGCCTGGGTCCCCGCCACTCTATTGATGGTCAATAGAGGCACCCTCAATGTCAAATCCTAAACACTGGAAATCTCAATCTTCCCTCTTTTATATTTTAGGGCCTCAAGAAAATGCGCGGAAAGTAGGGAAGATATGCTTGCCCCAACTGGACGTGATCCATACAAATTCACTGGCTCACCTTTGCGAGACAGACCAATGATGAAGTAAATGTTTGAAATTGTCAACTCCAGCTCATAGTCCCCAATGAAAAAATCTCACAATTGATGTCCCAAAGGCTTATCAAATACCGAAGCAATTCAGGCTAGCCTGCATTCCTGGTGTAAGGAAAAATTTGAGGAGCTCACAAGCCCTTAAAGCCTCCAAGCAATTTGGATCATTCATTGCCTGGGTTTCCACATCTTCGTGCTCTCTTTCCTTCCAATCCACCATTTTTTACATTTTCTCTCCTGTAAAAGCCATTTATTTGAGTCAATCATCAATTTTGGTAGATAAAAATCAAATTTTAATGGTCATTTATTGAGAAAAAAATTTGACCTATCCACCGCACCAGCGCGCCTATTTTAGAAACAGTCGCACCGATCGGTGCAGATTGTCGTGCAATTGATCCTCAGTCGACGTGATCATGTGCCCGAAAATTGCATCGATCGAGGGTGAAAAAATTTCTCAAAAACCTCCCTAAAAATCCCAAAAAATGGTTAAAATCATAAATGAATAGCATGAAAATGGAGCTCAAGGCTTCGGTTGTTACCTGGAACTAACAGCTCGTCGATTGACCTTCCGGATCTCTCGCAATTGGCTCTAGAAAAACTAGGGCAAAAGAGGGTAAAAATCTTCACTACAAAAGTAAAAAGGTAAATGGTAAACATATATTTACTTTTCCCCTATTGATTCATTTTTTCATGAAAACATCAGGTTTTGTGAGTATTTTTGACCTATTTTGCCTCAAGGACTTGATAATACAGTTTGCCTTGCTTGTGCAGTGACAGGTGATGGATGTTCGACGATGGCAATGAGTCATATTTCAGCTCTTTTCTCGACTCGTTAAACTCATATGAAAATATTGCCGAGTATTTTTCCCTTTTGACTCGTTAAAGAGAATAAAAATGGGGGTCCACTTTCAGCTCTTTTCCGACCCTTTAAAAACGAAAATATGGTTGAGCCCTTTTCATTTCAAACCTGTTAACATATGTGAAACTTCGTGCGCCTAGTATAAGTTTACCCCCATTTCGGGCTGGGAGGCACTATTTACGAGAAAGGTACTCCTTGACTGAAATGGTCAAGTGGTTCTCTCAGGTATTGTTTTCTACCTTTTTGGGCTCGAGAGACACAAATGTACGAAAAGGGACCATGTGGAGTTTTCTTTTACATGTCTTTTTCAAACTCTAAAACATGAAAAAGGTACCAAGTTACACCTTTGTTGGACTTTTTAAACCATTAAACAACATTGGATTCGTCACCATGACGAACATGAGCATCTCCTTCCTAGGGCTCATTAAAATTACTAGGTTGGATTCATCTGAAGGATGAACTTACAGTGCAAGCATATGCTATTTCATTCAAGCTTGTGATAAAAAATAATTGGGGTACTTACCAAAAATGGTGGGGGAAATTTTGGAAGTCTATTGAGTCGTGTCGGAAGCTCACTCTTGAACATGACACTTTTTGCTTCGTGTCGAGTTGGTACATCCTCCTTTACATCGTTGACCTTCCTAGGTTTTGGCTCTTAATTTTTTCCTTCCATCTAATCTCTATGTCGCCATGACCACCAATCCCATGGATCCAAAAGCTACCAAACTTCCAGTTGTGTTGCCGATATGTTCGAGAGTTGTCTTTCTGTAGTTACACTTACCTCTGATTCTTTGTATTATCCAAAATCATTTTTGCATCCTCTCATCTCGCATCGATGATGTGGGATTCATTATGGCCCTCCTTCGACATAGTCACTTTCCATCGACACCAACCCATTATCCGAGAAGTTGATCGAGAGACTCCCTTCCAGTACCTTAGAGCTTGCATGCCTTTAATGGCGAGTTCTTCACACTCGACGACAAGTTCACATCATTGGATTTCGATCGGGTGATTTCACGAATGTTCAAATTCAGTTCCTGTATTCACATTTCGTGAATTGTGTTGATAGCTCCTTGAGGGCCATTATCATTATTGGTGGCTTCTCTCACGCTTGTTAAAATTTTACATCATTGACTGGTAATCAAGCGACTTTCTATCATGTTCGACATCAACACATCTATTTGCATGCTAGGATTTGTACTTTGAACGGGTCGTGTTGGAGTGCAAGACATTGGACTCAAATTACAAAAAGTCCAAGTTGTGAAGTGGTGTGTCATGGTTATGATGATATGCATGTCTCTTTCAGATGACTGGCTACAACCAAACCATGTCAAGTTATCATATGTGATACTTCTCATTATTGGATGGCTGTGACCATACCTTGGTTTCATTATGATCCTCTTTGACGGATGGTTGCACCCATACTTGGATCCATTTACATGATCATTCTTTGGATGGCTGCATCCATGCCATGATTCATGTATATTTTGACAGAGATCTCATTTTATATATATGTATATGTACTTTCTTGTAGGTTTTCTGACGCAAACCAGTTCCCCACACCGATTTATAAAGCATTTCATCCCTCTTCGGTTCGGCCTTCATGCTTTAGGGGGCATCTGTTACACATCATTTTATCACTGTCCCTATACTCCCCATTCCTTGATCCTGGAGGACCTCTACAGTGAACCCCGCATGCTTTTTCATCATGGAGAAACTCCCATTATGTCCCTCTTCATGAGCAGATAATTTCCCTTTTGCACCATTTCCCCTTAAACTTATGTTTTTCCCAATTTACAAGACCAATGCTAATGGTCTTTGTATCCCCCATGTTGATGTGCATAGATTAGCACTATTCCATGCACTGATCAGTGTGACTGATCTGTGTTCTAGTCGCGATGGTCCTGTTATGGAAAGTTTTTTAAATTAGAGCTGAAGCTTCCATCTCTAGAAGCTCCATAATGGAAGTCTGGTAAACGGTTTGGCCAGATGGGGTTGAGGATGATAGTTTGAGCTCCTTTCCCCTATAATGATGGAACTACCTCAAGGGATAAGTCCTTCTCCCATTAGAAGAGGATCCATCTCCCATCCATCTTTCCTATATAAACCTCCCTTCTTCCGAAGCACAAACTAGTTGTTGTGATATAGTTAGAGTGTTGGCTGAGAGTGAGCATGCTATTAGACAAGCAAGATATTACTAGTTGTAGCCATCTAATGTGTGAGGGAGAAGTTTTCTTGGTTTGGAGTGAAGCCTAAATGGAAGAGTCTTTAAACTATTGTTGTTTGAAGCCATCATGAAGTGCTAGCAGAAGTGTGTGGGAACCTGGTCTTGTCAGAGGTAGACTGTGACATCAAGAAGAATTGTTGTAATTCTTTGATATTAATATATGCAACTATCAATTGATTTCCTACATGTTTTTTAATATTACATATTCATGTCTTGATGCTTCTTGACTCATTAAGTAGGTTGAATTGCAATTTGTCTATTACTATGTTTGTGTGTTGTTGTTGCTTACTTATTTTAGGAGCTTGAAGAAGGAAGTGGGAGATTGCTGAAGCGATCAAGCAAGGACATCATCAAGCAGGATACGAAACCAAGAGGTAGGCCCTCTTTATTGATTCTAACCTAAGGAAATCTTCCATGGAATGTAACTGTTGTGGCTAGACCCATTCTTGGGCTAGAGGAATTCGTTCATGTCTACACTTATAATTTTACTTCACCACGGACATATAGAGACATAGAGATACAACCGAGACACTATATATACTTATGTTGTCCTGCAAAAACATTTTTCAGAGATGATACTTGAAATTCAAATGTAAACACTAATCATACATACCTTGTTGTAGGAGACTTACCTTGGTCCTTACTGCAGTGATCCTTGAATGCATGCTTTTTTTTACCTTCTAGGAGCTTGATATTGAATTTGTTGTACCTATGTAATTTTGGATCTCCAAGGTCTAAAATATCTTCCTATGGTATCCCTCTGAGTCCTTTTTCCAACCCCATAGTTCTGATCAAGATTGGATTCTTCAAGAAAGAGTTACGCCCAATCTCCCACGATGACCTGATTATAGACTGGTTCTGTAAAGCGAACTTGTACGAAGTAGCACGTGTCACTGTTGCAACCTTCGGCCTTGAAAATGCTACTCAACAAACTAAAGTCCATCCTATTTCTATCTATTCACTAAATTTGAATCCAATTCTTAGAGAGGAAGTTATGACGATTTTCCCAATGTCACCTGTTTGACATGGAATTCGGGAGCTTGCAAAAACCCTAACTTCCTCAGATCATATCTCCGAAAATATAGTGAACCAAGAATTGAAATTTGGTCATGAGTTTCATCGAGATTTTGGCGCAAATGGATTTTAATTTCAGTGTCTGAAGCTTCATAGAAAAAACATTATAGAGAAAATGCCATGATGACTTGTTTGAAGCCACAAAATCCCTACTAGAGGAGGATATGAGGGTCATTATTTATATGAATGTCTTGAGTTGAGAGGGTCCTCAAAAAGTGAACGTTGGAGAGATTTTAGGAGAAAAAAATAATTTATTAATTATTGACTATTCAATGACCACAACCAATTATGAGTGTTATGCCACAACCCCATAGGGTTTTAGCCCACTAATTTGGGTTACTAACTTCAAACATGATTTCTCTCAAACCGTGAAGAATTACTTGGCGTATCATATATCAACAAAAACATCTCGACAAGTAGAATCCATCTACAAGATCCTTAACTCAAAATAGAGTAATTTTTCAAGTCAAACTACCCATGCAAGATCGGTGTAGCTCGTGGTGTTGCTTGGGTTGATGTCAATGACAACCACTGATCAATAGCATTGGTCGATGCTACCAGAGCATACGCTGAGGCCACCAGCTCGAGTGTTTGATTCTTGATAGCAGAGAATGAGTGCATGGCCAAGGAGTGACAAGCGGCCAAGTAGGGAGGAGAACAAGTTACGTCATCCGCCAAAGCAAAGTTGAAGAGAGTTGAAGTATCATCCCTCGAAATAGTCATGCAGATGTTGTATTCTAGATTCGGCACCCTGCATAAGGCGATTTTCCATCTCAACGGTTGGCAGCAATGTTGTGCTAGGAGAGCACGCATCTTGTCAAATCTGCACACTATTACTGACCGCATGCAGACATGGACAATGAGGTATAAAGAAGACCCATTTCATTTGCCAAAGATGATGAGGCCAAAGGCAATAGATTGGAAGGCACGCATCTGGAGTCAGATCAAGAACTATTAGGAACTCCTACATCTCATCACCAGTTTGTAGGCTTCGCATGAATAGGTGTTCAAAAGCATGGATATCATTGTGTGCACGTACGTGATCCCATCTATTGGCACACTCACCGAGGCGAAGTCAAAGAACCAAGTCCGGATGGCGCTAGACATGTACTTTGACAAGTTGACGCATGTAGCCACCAACGCACACACTATGCATCAGTGTGTTGTTGGTCCAGCTGCACTCAAGACTATGATGCACATGTTATCAGACATGTTGGACAGAGGTTCCAGATTAGTGTACCTATATACAACGAAGGAAGGAGTTCGCTTTCAGCAGGAAGTCACCATTGAACACGTGGACACCATCACGGACTACCAAGCTTGGCATCAGTTTGCCACCATTGATCATCGCAAGGATGTTGAAGATTTGGTCTTCCCATAGCTGTTTGAGTCCTAGTGATATTTTGCATGGCTTTCTCAAGCGTATTTTGTCTCACATGGGTACATGTGCAGATTGTAATGTAACATCTTGTAAAAGTGAATTAGCAAGTGTCGGCAGTTGAATGTAACAGTCATGCAGTAGTTGAAGAGTCATGAGGGTAGGTGAAGAGTCACAAAGGGGAATGTCAAGGGTCACCCCACCATTTTCTATTTGTAGAACCTCATAACTCACTATACAAGATTTTGGGATTGAAGCTTCCTATATGTGTATATTAGAGAAAGCTTGGAGTGTATTGTAACTAGCCTTGACTTCTCCACAATGTAGAGCTAGTACATCTCTTTGGAGGAGCAGGCAGCAATGATTGTAATGTTCCGTTGTTGGAACTAGTAGTTGGTCATGGTAGTAATGTATGATTGGATATTTCACTCTTAATGTAACAAAGCCAACATGTTTCATACATATGTTATTATTGTATTGCATTTGTCTTGGTTACTCTAATGATATATGTAGTTGTTTGATTACGCATGTATGTATGGTATATTTCTATATATGTATGTATGAATCTTATTGAGATGTGTTGTTCGTTTAACCATCACTTTGGATTGTTCGTTCACTTTCCTTCCATCTTGTGATGTATCTTTTCTCATGTGTTCCCTTCCAAGCTGCGTGTTTTGACAGGTTTCGAAGGGGTGCACTCATTCTCCATTCTGTGTGTTAGAACCCTTCATACACCTTCCTTGGCTTGTTGCGCTAGTCACACCCTTGGTACCAACAAGGACATCCTACTTACCTCTGCGTGGATCCATGGTCAAGGAAATACCGTACGACCCACTGTTGGGACTCCTACACCAAATGGTCTGAGGTCTAGTTGGGACTTCTTGCTGAGGAGATCCCCTGACATGTTGGTAGGTCCAGCACTGTCAATAGAATGACATGAGTTTCTATTTCTCGATGAATTGATTGACAATATTTGTATTCAAAAGTGCTATTGCATGGTCTTTCTGATGATTGGGGCTATATTCTATAAAGTGTAGAGTTCACACAAAAGGAATTTTTCTTACAAGAGGACTGTATTTTGAGCTGAAATGTTCATAGGGCATTGATCTCATAAGTGTTGGTATCTTGAGCTAAAAGTGAGGGGCACAAAATGATAGAATATATTGATATGTTGTTGTTGATGACAGTTTTCAAATCAAAGAATACATTTGCTGAAGTTTGTTTTTTGGATAATTATGAAGTTGTGCCAAACAAAGTGGATAAAGCTTGAAAATGGACGAAAGCGAGGTCCATGTTGTTATGGGGGTCGGTGCCATCAAACTAATCTAAGGGAGTAGATGCTTCCTACTAGTAAGTGTCAGTGAAACAACACAAGGGAGTGGGTGCTTCCTACTGGCAGTTGCTAGAAATATAGTGGTAAGGGAGTGGGTACTTCTTGCTAGTGGGTGTCAGTGAAACAATGCAAGGGGGTGGGTGCTTCCTTCTGGTGGTTGTTAGTGAAATAGTTTAAGGGAGTGAGTGCATCCTGGTGGTGGGTGCCATCAAAACATTACAAGGGAGTGGGTGCTTCCTACTAGTCGATGCCAATGAAAATATGTAAATGTTTAAGAAGAGAATAAGAATGGTGTTTTTCTCTATTTTGAGTTTCCACCTAAAATATATGTGTTCTTTTCTATGATGGTTATGAGTTGTTTATTCTTCATAATGCATATATAATTGAACTGTGGGTGTAAATGAAAATATAAATAATTCATCAAAAATATGTTGCCGCCCCCCCCCCCCCCCCCCCCCCCCCCGCCCCCAAGTATTTCCAACAATCCTATGGTTGGGAGGAGAGTTGAAGTCCCTCCTTTAGTTTATATCCATCTTTAAACAAATAGATAAGTGTACATTTCTCATGTGAAACATCTTAGGGAATATGATCAATTCTATTACATTTTTATTAATGTAGTATCTTGTGTGATTGTTACCTACCAAAAGTGGGTGAACCTTGGGAGAATATTTTCTCCTATTCATCTCTTCTAGTAGGTAGAATTTTAGTATTTTAGCATTAGACAGGTGTTCTAGTCTCAAATTTGGTCAGAGAAGCTAAGGAACACAAAATATCCAGAACCCATAAAAGGTTTCAGGGGAAAACACCTAAGGATGTAACAGTTAGATCTTAAGAGAAATATGTAGAGTTGGTTGTAGTCAGATGTTGAGGGGTGTAGAGTATTTGCAGCACATAAAGTTACTCATTGGATAGTGTAGAGGCTAGTTGTAGTAAGAGAGTTAGGAGACAGTAGCAGAGTCAATCCAAAGACAATTGATTCAAAGTTTTGTTCTCAATTGCAGTAGTTTCAGCAACAACGACTGCATGAGATCAGTTGATGGAAAGAGATCATTTCAGTTGCAGGAGGTTGGGATATCACCAGGAAGGAAGAGTGAGTCACTTCTAGGACCAAAGGCCGGCAGGATGGCTCATCCAGAGCTAACTAGTAGGTAGTGAAAATTATATGGTCCAAGCAATGCACATTTCTGGCAAGTGCGAGTTGTCGGAAGGAAGTGCGAGCAGGGCTAGAGGGGCTGAGTTTGGTTATAGAAGGGAGGAATTTACTCCAAATAATTTTGGCAGTATAGTTGTTGGAGGATTGCCAATTTGGAATCTAGATTTGTACTCATAATTTTTCTCTATTATATATAATAATAAAACCCTCATATGTTGCTCTAATTTTTCCACATTGGTTTTTCCAGGGACTTTCGTCCAAAAATAACAGTGTCATTTTATTGTGTGTGTGCTCTATATTTTTCAGTTCCAGCATTTTGTTTTCTGCAACGTTTTTATGGTGAAAATTGCAATTGTGATGTTATTCGTTGTCTACCATAGCAAAAAAACTACACTTAATATTAATCAATTAGAAGATAAATATATGCAGCACAACTGACATAGACAATATCTATCAAATGACAACGAATGAATAGGATTTTGTTAACCCTAATGCAGAAGGAAGTTGAGTTGGGAGTGTGATAGTTCTTGTACTTCAGGCTCAGAAGAAGAGTTGGAGAACTAGCAGAATAGGTTGCATGAAGTATCCACAAGGCGATGTGAAATAATTACCAAAGCAATTCCTTGTATTATATTTGAGGTATGTAACCTACCTTATTATGATGACTTAGGTAATGTAAATACTTTTCTTAATGATTATAAAGAACAAGCTCCAAAAAATCAAAGGTTTTCAACCTTAGATATAGCCCTGAAAGCTACCCTAGCTAGATGGTCGAATGCACACAAGAAGAATATAGGAGGTTGGTAGGAATGTCAAAGATCGATGGGGATAAGGTTTGGACAAATAGATAAAGAGATGGAGATAAAATATGATGGTGAAACTAATCCTATGAATCATATCAAGTTATGCACTATAGCATGGAAATTATGCACTATAGCATGGAAGGATATTCCACAGCAAGAATGGGTACATGGATTCATTCATACATTAGAGACAATCCCTAAGAACTAGTACCTTGAAACAAAACTTCAGCATGGTACCATGAACTGGGAGGACATGGTTGATGGCTTCATATTAACATCAATCTTTGATGATGACTTCCCATACATAGATTTGGCCCTTCAGAAAGTCAAGAAGAGTATTTTTGAGAATGTAACCCCACTGACACGGCAACAACCAGATTGGGTTGCGCAGAAAGAAAATGCACTGGAGTGTTATAACCTTACTGCAGATGAAGAAGAAGACCCTCAAAAAATTGACATAGAAGAGTCATAAGGATATTGTGAAGTAACTGGACCTGACCTAGAAATACCAAACATAAATAAGTGACTAAAGACCAAGAAGGTAAACATAGGATTAGAGAAGGAACCCAAGTTTTCAACAATAAGAAACTACTAGGATGAGGATATAGTTAGTAAAGTTACAGAGTTACTTCATGAATATCAAGAATTGTTTCCCACCAAGTTTTCAGAAATGAAGGGTATAATAGGAGATCTAGGAGTCATGAAGATTCCCCTTAAGCCTGATGTGAAGCCAGACAAACATAGACCTCATAGGTTGAACTCAAAATATAATGAGAAAGTGAAAGTAGATCTTGATAAGATGATAGCAGCAGGAATTATTGAACCTGTAGAAGAATCAGAATGGGTGAGACCTATGGTGGTGCAAGAGAAGAAGACTCAATGAGAAATTAGGATCTGTGTTGATTTGAGAAAGTTGAATGATTCATGTTTACATGATCCCTTCCCTACCCCTTTCACAGATGAAGTGCTAGACAATGTAGGAGGCCAGGAAGCTTACTCATTTACAGATGGATTCTCAGGTTATCATTAGATTAGGATTGCACCTGAAGATCTGCATAAGACCACATTTTCTACAGAATGGGGCTCATATCAATACACAGTAATTCCTTTTGGATTTAAAAATGCCCCTTCTATATTTTCTAGGTTGGTGGTTGCAACTTTTAAATAATACATCCACAAGTTTTTAGAGATATATTTTGATAATTAGCAAATATTTGTATTGTTGAGAAAACATGTTGGAAGTTTAAGACTTATGCTCGACACATGTAAACAATATCATATCTCTTTGAACCTAAAGAAATGCATATTTTTTGTACCTTTCGGCATATTGTTGGGTCATCTTATCTATAAGAAAGGACTAATGGTGGACCCTGCTAATATTGATATCATTGTGAACTTGCCTCCACCTAAGACAATAAGACAGCTTCACACTATGTTGGAACATACTAGGTATTACAAGAAATTCATCAAGAGGTATGCTCAAACCATTGCATCTATGGAGAAGTTGAAAAAATATGTAACTTTTTAGTGGAATGAATAATGTCAGAAGAGCCTCGACATATTGAAAGAAAAAATGGTAGTTTCACCTATACTAGTGTTCCTAGACTGGAATAAGGAATTCCATGTCCATGTGGATGCCTCTTGTATAGCTTTGGGAGTAAAACTGGCACAATGTGGTGCAAGAGAGATTGATCAACCTATAGCTTTTGCAAGTAGAAAGTTATCTAAAGCCGAAAAAAATTACACCACTACAGAAAGGGAAGGACTGGCCATGGTATATGCTTTGCATAAGTTTAGACACTATTTGTTGGGGTCACATTTTAAAATGTTTACATTTCATTTTGCACTAAAGTATTTAGTTAATAAGTTTGTCTTAGGAGGAAATATTTGCAAATGGTTACTGTTATTCTAGAAATATGACTTTGAGATCATTGTTAAACCAGGGAGACTTAATGCAGGACCTGACCATCTGTCAAGACTAGAAACAAGGGAAGAAACAACCAACATAGAGGATAATCTCCATGATGCGCAATTATTTGCAATCAGAGTTGTAGATGACCATTTTGCAGATATCATTTAGCTTTTGACCACATGAATGGCTCCTGCAAAGTATACTACACATCAAATGAAAGAAATAGCGGTTAAGGCAATTGAATTTTCATTAATAGCAGGACAATTATATAAGATGGGACTAGATGAGATACTGCGCATATATTTTCCTGAACATAAGAGATAGATCATTCTAATAGAGGCTTATGGGGGAATATTTTGTGGACACTATGCAAGAAAAGCTATTGCACAGAAGATTTCGAGAGAGGGATTGTGGTGGCCTACACTACAGAAAGATGTGAAGGAGTATTGTCAAGCATGTGATCTGTGTCAAAGAATAGGGAAGTCTTACAAAAGAGATGAGATGCCATTGGCACCAAAAGTAACATTGCAAGCCTTTGATAAGTGGGCCATTGATTTTTTTGTACCCAGCAACCCACTTGGAAAGAGGACAGGTGCAAGGTACATAATTATAGTGACTATTTACTTGACAAGATGGGTTGAAGCACAACTAGTAAGGGACTGCAACACAAGGACTACTGTGGAGTTTATTTTTGAGTACATATTGTCTAGATTTGGATGTAGAATGATTTTGATGAATGACCAAGGTTCACACTTCCTAAATAAGACTATTCAAGCATTAACTAAGGATTTCTAATTTTATCATCATAAGAGTACGCCTTATCACCCTCAGGCCAATGGAACAGTATAATCATTTAATAAGATTTTGGAGAATGCACTTACTAAGGTATTGAATGTGAATAGAGATGATTGGGACCTTAGAATTCTTGCAGTATTATGAATTTATAGGACCACATGTAAAAATTTGACAAGTTAAACACCCTCTAGGTTATTTTATGGGCAAGAAGTTGTGATGTCCATGGAGTACACCATGCCTAGTTTGAGGATTGCAGCTTTTACAGATATGGCAGACCCTGATATAATGGAGGAAAGAATGTCGCAGTTGCTTACTTTGGAGGAAGATAGATTTAGAGCAGGATTCCATCAGTAGGTACAGAAAGCAAGAGAAAATTCCTTGCATGATAGACATATTAAACAGAAGAAGTTCCAGGTAGGAGACCTTGTTCTCCTTTAAGACAGTAAGTTTGTAAAATTTCTAAAAAAATTCAAGATGCATTGGTTGGGCCCATACATTATCAAGCATATTACTAATGGAAGCACAGTTCAATTAGTAAAGTTAAATGGAGAGTTTGTGCAAGGAAGAGTAAATGGAAGTAGGTTGAAGTTGTACAGGGACAACCCTGCCCCTACAACTTCTCTCTGAAGAAAGGAGAAACATCTTAGTGCCACCTATAGATGAAAGTGGGCACTGCACTATAAACTATGTTGCAGAAAGAGCTTTGATGTAGAAAGTTACTTCACTACAGCCTTGATTATGTCAAAGTTCGTAGGAGCCTCAACATAAGAAGGGTTTCTCGCTACAATATGGGATGCGTTGAAGTTCACTGGGAAAATATGACCATTAAAAAGGAAATTTTCCATTAAAATACGTGGAAATATGCATTTATGAGGATATATTGATTAGATCTAACGATATATATGTAGTTAATGAACACAATTTGAGCTAATGATGGGGTTAGAAATTCATATTTGTTATAAAAAGTCGCGTCCTACCCAGATTTGGCACTTTGTTGCCCTGAGATTTCAAATATTGCTATTGCAAAGAAGTTGTAGAAATTTTTGCATGGATGCCCTGATGCCTGAAGAATTTATTTGTATTTAGTGGGAAGGGCTTAGTTGGAGTCATGGAAGCAGCATCAGTTGATATGCACATACCAGCATCACCACCCTAATCTAGATCTTGGGGGGAGGCCCCCAAGATTTGAAAAATTGAAATTCCAAAAGAAAATAGGAGAACACACAATAACAAAACCACAAAGAACTTTTTTTTATTAAAACAAATAATAATTATAAAAGCTACATTGTGGTGGACAATTTGTCCTTTTACAAAATGTGACTTGTTACTTATAGCATTTTTTGGTTACAATACAAGTAAATTCCATGGGTGGGTAAATACCATGGGCGGTTTTCAATTACAATACCATGGGTAGATCCCATCAGTGGATAAATACAATGGGAGGATGAATACCAAGGGTTGATGCCACTTACATTACCATGGGAAAATGCCATGGGTGAATGAATACCATGGGGTGGATGCCACTTACAATATCATGGGTAAATTCCATGGTTGGATGCCATTTTTCAGTTGGATCATTCCTTCATCATTAAGAAGCAATGGTCCCCATTGCGTGAAGTTCCCTCCTGAGAAGCCTGTAAATATGAAAAGCCACTAAAAAGAATGGTTTTGTGTGGTTGACCCATAATCATGATGAACGAAGATCTGAGGATAGAGATACCCTGTAATTCTTGTGACCAACTGTGATACTGACAATGTGAGGCATAAAAAATGGACTTTGATAAAGTGTGGGTTTGTGGATTACCCATAACTATGACAAATGAAGGTTTGAGGATAGAGATACCCTGTAATGCTTGTGACCAACTGTGATACTAACAATGTGCGGCATAGAAAATGGACTTCAATGAAGTGTGGATTTATGGATGACCCATAACCATGAAAAATGAAGATTCGATAATAGAAATACCATGTAATGCTTGTGACCAACTATGATACTAACAGTGTGTGGCCTAGCAAATGGACTTCAATGATAAGGATTTTGTGCGGTTGACCCATAACTATGATGTTGATTGTTGATGAAGTAGCACGTGCCTACACAGCCTTGGGTGGGAGGGAATGTCTCCAAATAACCCAAGCTGAATGCTTCTATGCTGAAACTAATGAATGTGAAGCAGGTGCCTACTAAAGCGGGGTGGAAGGGCACATATCCAAAGGGAACCCGCTCTTAATGTTGCTCCAGATTTAAAATGGGCATAACTCGGTCAATATAACTCATAATATTTATTAACCTATTTTTGGAAATAGAATGACCATTCTACATCTTCCCATGTGATTGAAATCCCTATCTGAACACTCTGGAAACTCATATCCGCGCTGCAACTATCCTGTCATCACAAAAGTTCTGGAAAAAATAGTTGATTTTAAATCAACGATGTCTCCCTCATCCGAATTGCAAATCGACCAATTTTTTGTTTTTTAATTAGGTAATTTTTCGAGAGGAGCTAAAATCTACAATCACATTTCTAAAATTCCACATAAAAACTGCAAAAAATTATAGGAGATCCGTTGTCCATGAATTGTCGTAAGAACAATTTCTGAAACATAGTTGATTTTAAATCAACGATATCTCCCTCATTCGGACTCCGATTCGGCCTTTTTTTCAATTTGGGTATTTTTTTCACAAGGAATCTAGATATGTTATTTATATTTGTAATTTTTGCACCAAATATTTTAGCCCTGATCCACAAATGCACCTCCCAAAAAAATTCCTGCAAAAAAATGAAAAAAAAACAAAAAAAAAACAAAAAAAAAACTTCTCGCTTTGCCCAAGAAAGTGTTATGTGGAGGTCATAGCACATGCTTGAAGTTTGTTGAATATTGCTGCAAAAATTTCAAACTGAAATATGCATCAAACCCTAATTCCCATGGAATCATAACCTGAATCTGACACCACTGATCTGGATCTTGTGGGCAAGCCCCCAAGATCTAAAAACGTGAAATGCCAGAACAAATGAGGAGAACACACAATAACAAAACCACAAAGAATTTTTTTTATTAAAACAGATAATAACTGTAAAAACTACATTGTGGTGGACAATCTATCATTTTACAAAATGTGACTTGTTACTTATAGCCTTTTTTGGTTACAATACCATAGGTAAATTCCATGGGTGGGTAAATACCATGGGTGAATGAATACCATGGTCGGATGTCACTTACAATACCATGCGTAAATGTCACTTACAATACCATGCGTAAATTCCATCAGTGGATAAATACCATGGGAGGATGAATACCAAGGTTCGATGCCACTTGCAATACCATGGGAAAATACCATGGGTGAATGCCACTTACAATATCATTGGTAAATTCCATAGGTGGATAAATACCATGGGTGGATGCCATTTTTCATTCAGATCACATGCACAGTAGATACATCATGCACGCAGTGAAATCTCCACGAAAGAAAATGACCAGAGAGCACAGAACGAAGAATAAACAAGAAAATAGACTTGTTGATCCTCAGAAAGAGCTCAAACAAGTGAGATATAGTGAGGAAGAAGCAGAGCAAGGGAAAATGAAAACAAATATTGCAATGTTTTCGTTGCCTCTCCCATCGTATATTCCACCAAGAAAACCATATGCAAAACTAGTGAAAGAGTTGAAGGACGTGAAGTATGGCACCTTCACACCTTTATTGCTAGAGTCAATACGATTTACTAGAGAAACCCTTGTGAAGATTTTGCAGCTCAAGTTCGCGGACTATGATTTCAACGACAGAGAGAAATATTCGCAGTTCGCACCAAAAAAATATTTAAAACAAGTGCAATACCCTGAGAGTGGTGTGACAAGGTTATAACCACAACAGTGAGCGGTTGGATTGGCACATTCAGGCTCGATGAATATGTTGAATGTGTTGCACTTAAACAGAAGTCTAGGAAGCACAACTTGTGTGAGACAACTGCTCGTGCTAGTGCACAATGGATGTTTGTGGATGGGGAAGAGGATCCCTATCGACCCAATGCTAATATGGAGAATCACAAGACTATATTATCAAGTGTGAAACCCCATATAAAAGTTTGTTGGGAAAGATCAAGACAGAGCCATAGCAAAAAACATGAAGAAAAAGTTTGGATTGACAAAAGGGAAGTGAGGTTATGATATCAACTCGATGAGTGACCAGGGAATTTGTTTCACAACACATATATTTGCTAGAAAAATCATGAGTAAGTGTCGGGCTAATGAAATCCCTGCACCGGTAGTTTCATTAGTTGTGTAGTGTGCTAATGGGATTCAATACAACTGGGTTGTATATCTATGCCAAGAGTTTATGGACGAATGTTGCGAGGCTCAGGAGAAAGGTACTATGTTTCATTACACATGGTTAATTTTGATCATTTGTGATACTTTCATGGAAAGAGTTGGAAGATTCACAGTTCCCTCTCATAGCCTCGCATGTTTGTGAAGCCAAGCGGTATGTCTTGTTGTGGTATACCACTGAATAGTGCAAGCACAAGATAACATAATGCTTTTTGTATTATACCATATAGACTTTCACATGTTGGTGAACCAACACCCTCGCCTTTCACCGATCCTATACAAGCAGTATAGCTATGTCGCAAAGTTTAAGGCCGACTTCCATAGAATTTACATTCAGGCTCGCAGGGCCACAAGGAATAAATGGTATCCCATACCATATTTAGTGACAAAATATAATCTCCTAGAACATATACAGCAGTGGCCTGCAGAATGGATGGCTATGCTGGAGACACAGAAAGAGGATAGTCTAATAGAGGAGGACACAACGCAACACAAAGAAGCCAGTGGGAAGGATACGAATGAGCTAGAGTCAGAACAAGAGGAGAAATATGATGAGGGTCATCAAAATCCTCCTGAAGGTGATGAGTAGAACAGAGAATCTAAAAAGATAAAGAAATATCAAGTTATCGTGGAGAAATCGTGGAGAAGAGGAAGGTAGGTGTTGAAGCTTCCATAAGAAGAAAAAAGAAGCAGAAGGGAGACAAGACAAAGGACATAACACCAGTGGTCCTCACTAATGGGGACTGGGATGAGATTGGGGATAAAATTCAGTAAGCGACTTCGGAATCATGGAATAAGTTAGAGGATCTCTACAACACACTTCTAATAGGTGTCAAGTAGCGCATTTCAGAACTGAAGATATTGACACAGACAGATAGATAGCCAGTGCAAGCATAGGAAAAGCTTGGAGAGGAAAGACCAATAGAGCCTACGCTTGCAGCACAGATAGCATCGATACCTGTCGGAGCCTTGCAGTTTGACTCCACCAAGGTACAACATCCGGCCAAAGAGTGGAGGTATATGAACATGAACATCATAGCAGTACCACTTTAGAGATTACACAAGATACGTCTAGAGATCATAGATGAGTTGAAGTTGCACAAACAACACACTTCACAACTAAACATTCAGATAGACAGAGAGTGATCTTTGTTGCAGCAGAAGCTCGACCAGGAAATCTAGTAGGGGGATTAGGTAGTACATTAGCAACAGAAGCTAAAGGAGGTGGTTGAAGCAACATGCTGCGAGATTCTAGACATTGACGTCTAAGAATATGAACCAATGGAGGACAAGGTTGTGAAGCTCAGATTTGCAGTGAAAGGATACAAGATAAGATCGCAGATGTACAATTTACATATGAGATGGAGATCATCGAGCTACAAATGAAGCTACAACAAACCACACCACAGGAAGTGCGAGAGAAGAGGGATACCGACCTAAAGGCTGTAATGGCCAGCATCTCCACAACAGTGGCAGAGTGTGAGAATCTATTAGATGAAAGCTTATAGATTTAGACTTCGCTACAGGAAAATAAAAATGTGTTGAATATACAAGAGGATATTCAATAGAAGCAGTAGTAGCTGGAGGATATTCAGGAAACTGTGAAGAGCTTACCAATCTCACAAAATCTCATAAAGGTCAATGAGGGAAATTCCCTCTAGAAGAAGAGAGAGGAGTTGAGGAAGGAAGAGAAAGCTCTGATAGAGAGAACTTAGCCATGGCAGGATGAGGCTCTCCAACTATCCCAAGCAGTGGATGAGAATCTTCAAGAGCTTCAAGAGCTTTAAGAGAGAGAGAGAAAGTAGTGATGTAGAAGGCTACAGAACCTACGACAAAATCACTACTGGAGGAAGTGCGCATCAAAGAGAAGCAGGTCATAGACATTCTGCAATAGTTCAACAGTTCTTACAACAGGATTGCAGCGAAGATCAGAGGAAAACCGAATAAATGACATGAGACGAGTCACATATGAGTGTTGGGGGCCTGTTGGGTGCGACCCAACTTGGCCTAGATTTTGGCAAAAACTTTGCATTTTGTAGGTCGAAGCACACAGTGGAGCGTGTATTGGAGCACGAAGTGGATCGCGCAGTGGAGCAACGAAGCACAGTATGAGGAATTAAATATACCATGCAGTGTAAGGCCTTCAGGTTGGGTCAAAACCCCTCCTTTTTGTAAAAGTGTGTGATTGTATAAGGGATCAATGGTTTTGGGACCATAGTTGCTTGTTTTAAGGATTCCATGGTATTTTAATGATGTAACCCTTCGATGTAATAGTATATATAGGGTAAAATAATAAGAAGAGAATTATCAAATTAAATCAAATTGATCAAGGGCAGTGTTATGGGAAAATTATTGTGATTTGTAATTTGGTAGAGAAGGCAAGGCTTTGTAGCTGAGTGCACAGAGGCCTCAGTCTGCAGCTGATTGCGCAAGCCAAGAACTATTTGGTTTTCAAGGTTCATTATATTAAGCAACAGTTCTTATGGACGTAGCCCTACACTGGGGTGAACCATGGTACACTGGTGTTTTGATGTGTATATTTGCTTATTATCTATTGTAGAGTATAATTTATTACAGTTTCATTTTAATTTACACAGTGATAGTTTATGATTGTATATGGAATGTTTTAATGATTAATCTAATGGGGTGAACTGATTTATAAGTACTAAGAATAAGATAAAATAATAATACCACATCTCCTAATCCTTCAAGGCTACAGAAACCTGGTTTTGCATCCTCCCATAGTCACTTCGGGTGAGACTGCAATCTGCTTGTAGGTTTTTGCCGAAAGGACCAGTGATCAAGGGTTTTGTTGGTGCGTGGTATAGATTGAACCTGGGTCAGCCCAAACCAAGCCAACATCAGTCATGGTTTTTAAATGAGGAAATGTTGGGAGAGAAGGGAGAGGATGAGGTTGTCAGCCTCCTCCTACTTGGCATATCCAATAGACTGAACAATTTGATGAAGACATGCCTCACCACATCAGACACTTTGACGTTGCCATGGAAACATGGGATTTAGAAACACTGGTGATGGAAATTAAGCAGTCAAGAATTTTCTTGCTCAAAATCCAAGGGACTAGGAAGAGGTCTTGAAGGTTATGGAATTCATACTTATGGACTGATATTTCATCTAGTCCAAGCTCGCTAGCTCTACATGTCCTTCCAAGTTCCCTAAGAATTCAATTCCCCCCCTTACCCCCACCTCAGCCTTCATTCCACTTCACTGGATAGCTCAGATAATTCAGACTTGATATTCCTGGGAATTAAGCCTTCCAACCCTGAGAAATAGGGGTCTCTTCCAAAAAAGGAAAAGAAAAAGAAAAAATTATAACACACCCCCTTGCTAAACCCAGCCCCAACAAGGTTAGTAGGAAGTGGTTACTAAGTTGACTCGACTCCCATATTCACATCATGGAAATTGGGTTTAAATATACTTTTTGACTTACATTTACCCTTCTCAAAACTCAAAACAAATAGTACCATCACGTTCATCTCATTGAGATGATTCTAGTGATATATAATTGTGCCTCAATCAAGTTCTAAATTCACAAGTTATAAAACCACAAGGGTTGGCCTACTAAACTCCGTTAAGTCATCTTGGCCTACCACATGGCATTCACATGAACCCATGCAATGCCTACATGGCCAACCCATTTACATCCCATGTGGCATCTTATCCCAGTTTCCAACTCATCGATATCTTTCTATGCCTTACAGATCTCAATGCAATCATGAGTGTAAATAAAACCCCATGGCACCCACTCCATTATATTTGGGCCCACAATGCCACCTCACCCTAGAAATTAAATCTCATCTAGTTTCGATATCGTTCCCTGTTGAGCCTCTAGGGCCACACTTTTAGGTCACGTTGGTAATGCCAAATCTACAATAATCTCAATCTCTATCTTGTTTGGTGAGTTAATTCATGCACACCATGAGGCAATCGTCCCCACATATGGACCCACATGTTAGGTCACCCAGGGAACACTCACCCCAGAAGTCACTGTTGTTGCTCTCAGTCATTTCATTTGGGGTTTACCCTTATTGGTATGCATGGAAATGTTCAGGCCTCACTAGCTATGTGGCCCAATGCTTATCACCCTACCACACACTCAATTCCACATCACCCCAGGAGTTTTACCCCTGGCATTCTACAATGTGTGATGCTCACAAACTTTGGGGTCATTTGAAGGACATGAGAGCTTCCCCATCAATGACTTAGGTCTCTCTTGATCTTATGATTAGTTTTGTCTCCTAGTCACATAGTGTTTAAGCTTGAGTCCCTTTTTTCCTTCCATCCCTGGACTTTCAACCAAAATGCACTTGATTAAGGTTCATCTCCTTTGCCTTCAACACTTGGTTACTACACCCATGCACATGGACAAGGGCCAAGCCCCCTAACGTCTTGAACTCAACCCATCTCATGTCCATGGGAGTTTATGCATATAATTGCAGAGCTCTCTAAGCTATCACTCTTGAGCCTCAAATACATATGTATATTTGGCATTAGCATAATTCCTCCTTATCTTTTCATAGGGCTCATCCCAATACTTTCAATGCACATATTTATATATACTACTCATATAAGTGGCATTTTCCTTCTTTTACTTATAAATAAACATCAGTGAGTTATGCAAATAATTAAACACAGAGATCATGTAAACCAAATATTTCACCCATACATGTAACGCAAACTAGAAATGATCAAAAAAAAAGTTCTCCTTAAAAATCATTTCACAGGGTATTGGCATTCCTCTTTTATGAATGGAGTCTCAATTTCATACCATGAATGCAACATACAACCCAAGCTAAGCACACACACAAAACATTTAAATAGAGCATAGATAAACACTTACCTTATGTAGCACAATGGTTTGTCACTGAGAGTGGGACTCTACATTACAAAAATTTTGAGGTCAAAAAAGAGCATCCTAAGGAAAATGTACAATTACAATTCACTTTATGAAAACCGATCACATTTTTTTGGATGACATCATCCCCCATGGTTGTGGTAGCATTGGAGTTAAAGTTATTTACTTGTCATGTTCTCAACCATGACAGTGCTATAAGTACTTTTAAAATCATAAAGTAAAGTACTCATAATAAAGGTCATGTCACATTTTTTGAATAAAATATTATTATTGTCTTTTCATATTTTTTGAAAGAAATAATGCACATAATCTTCATGTCTTTACACACTCTTCAATATATATTGTATTTGTATATTTTCGTTATTTATTTTTAAAATTATATATTCACATATAATTTAATTTAATATTACAATTTCAAATTAATTATAAGTTAATATCTATACATATATATTATACATATGAAAGAAAAATAAATAAAAATGTAACATTCTAATTTTAGGATAAATCAAATCTATGAATAATAATTATTACAATATTAATAACAATACAAACATATTAAAATTAAAGGAAAAATGTATATTACTTTTGTATGATTATGTTTTTTTTAATAAATTGATCTTACAAATTCCGCTTAATTTCAAGTTATTGAATAATATGTAAAATTATGTTATTTTATAACATTTTTATGCAAATCAACGTGATAAGAATTATAAAA
>APFE030525489.1:119231-139865 GCA_000404065.3 Pinus taeda
GTATGCAAGTTATATTGTAATGTTTATCTAAAAAAATCAATAATATTGATTTTTTACATATATATTTTGCATTTAAATTAATTTTTTTAATTTAAACCAATGAAATAAATTTTAAAATAATTATTTATGTTATAAAATAACTTCAAAAAGTGTCATATATTTGGATACTTCCTCCATCTATGATTCATGTTAAAGTCAAATCATCAATATAGAAGGGGTGCATCCCTTATTTGTGTTATTGAATTTTGTCTTCAATTTCTTTAATGTCCCACTTGATTAATGGTGAGATATTCCTTTTGTATGGACTAACAACTTCCATAGCTTTGTGCATTACCCTAACATCATTTTATTCCTTTAACTTTCCAAGTCAGTGATTCTCATTTTCATCCTATTTTACCTCCCTTAAAATAATTGCCTATAAACTCTAAAGACTAGATAAAACACTTTATACACCAATATCGATTAGGAGTTTGCAATGGTCAAATGAAGAATCGGCAAAAGGATACAGCGTAACTCTCCCTCCTCAAAATATGAAAATTGGAGTAAAAGTGTGGTTGTATCAATCATAAATTTCATTGGGAGTGCGATGTCATCTCATGAACAAAGGGAGGAATATTGGCTCATATGTCACTCTATCTCCACTTGCGACCTCCATTACCTCTTCGTTATGTTCATGCATTAGAACCACACGGGGTGGTACAATGGTGTTAAAAAAACTCTTCCTTATGGATGGATGTGGCTATTTAGCACTCCTTCTCAAAAATAGGTCATAGAGTGGGGCAATAAAGTCTTTACAAATCCTAGGATAGTAGTGAATATGCTTCATATTCTAAATATTTTTGGCAAAATACATTGTTTGCAAAATACATTGTTTCCAATGGTTAGGATGCCATAAATAAGTTGAAACATTAACCAAGGAAATTATTCTTGAACTTATCTATTGCATGGACCAAGTTTTTGGAGATGATCTCCACCTCATTGAAGATGGTTTTGTTTCCATAAATCCCTAGAGCACAAGGATCCAATTCTTGTAGAAACGGGTTATGTCTTCCTCTATATATGATATGATCATTAGGACCATAGAATCTTACTAACTAACAACTTGAAACTATATGTGGAGTACCACCCTTAGCTAAATTCCTTGAATGATTTGGTGTGATACCATCACTTCACTAGTGTTTTAGGGGTCATTGGTTTCTTTATGTGCTTCCAACCGCTCTCACACTAATTCCTAAGTGGGTGTGGGAATATTATACATCAATTATATGCTCGCAGCATAAAAACACCATAAATTCTCCCTAATTTGGAGTAGATTTATGTAGTATACATTTGTGTGATCAATCAGTTGTTCCATCTTATATGGGCAAGGGAAATGTATACTTTGGTTGATTTTTAGTGGATGTGTAATCATCAAACCATATCACCATGATCCCTTTCTCCTTTAGGAATGGGTTCATCTTATCCGGATTTATGCAAGAACGAAACAAAATACAAATATGAACATAAATACAGAGATGCAACAAAAATAAATCTTCATTTCATTAAAATCAAAGAACTAAAAGATGCTTACAAGCATAAAGGAAATAAACTAGCTCGGGTGGTGGTAGCTTAACTGTGAGAAGAGATGTGGCAAACACATGCCTCTAAACTATGTTACAATTAGGCTAAAGGACCTTTTTATTATTGAACAATAAAGGAAAACCCTAACCCCAAGAAATGGAACACCAAGAGTTTGTGGGGGGGCCTGTTGGGGTTAGTTGGGAAGCCAACTTCCCGGGGTCATGACTTGGTCATATGATCTTTGTTTGGCACATACGCTACCTAGTTGGATATCTCTCTGAGTACTACAAGATTTGTGTTAGGACCCTACCAATGGTTATAGGCCTACTACGAACCTCAAAAAAATGTCGCTTAGGGGGTCAAAAGAACTCTGGAAGTTCAAGACCCGAAAAATTGCTAAAATTTGTAAATTTTATTATAATCAAGGAAACTTATGAAACCGACTAGAGGTCTAGCTGGAATAGGCGAGTGGCCACCAATATCCACTTGGATCGGTCCTCCCCCCTTAGGAAGCAATGGCCCCCATTGTGTGTAGAGCCTCCATGAGGTGAGGAAATTTCTATTGAACTTGGTCCCTAGTGAACCACTTTCCCTGGTGAAGGCGTTGGCCTGCTTTAACAACTCGATATAGTTGGATCCTCTATTGGTGAGTCGTGGCATGTTTGATGCAGCTTGGGTTGAGCTTTGTTAGTGTCAAATTCTCAGCAATGTTGGATGTATCCAACAATGGGGGAAAGTATGGTCACAGTCGGTCCACATTAAATGTTGGGTTTAGGCCAAGGAATAGTAGAATCTTGAGCTCAATGGCATTTTCCCATACAACCTTCGTGATGGTATACAAACAATATCAGAGTGGGTGAAGCTTATGGTTGGGCCCAGTGAGGCGCTCCTTCTACAAATGTAACAAAACTTTGTTGCCCACCTAAAACTTGTGTGGCACCCGACGCTGATCATGACGCTACTTGTACTTAGCATTGGCTTTGTCCAATATGTCATGGACCCATTGGAAAATGTGTTGAATGTGCTCAATGAAACTTTTAGCCCTGTCAAATTCATATTGTACATGAGTCAAATCTTCCTAAGTAGTTGCAAATGTTATGGCCACATCAATGGGACATAATGGCTGGAATCCTAATCCAATCTGAACGGGCCTGTGGTCAGTTGAGTTGTGGAGAGATCTATTGTAGTTGTGTTGGACATAGGGGAGGCTTTCATCCCATTTGCTTGGATGATTCAAGTTGTACATTTGCAGAATGTGCGCGATCATCCTGTTAACGACCTTTGTTTGGCCATCAATTTGGGGGTGGAAGGTCATGGACTTAGTGAGCTTAGTATCCAACATCAACCAAAGGCTTGACCAAAATGTACTCAGGAGCCTGTTGTCTTGATCTAAGATAATGGACTGTGGGATTCCAAAGTGTACCCACACTCATTCAAAGAAGAGCTTAGCAGTGGCTTATGTTGTGAGACTCTTCTTGCAGGCTGCGAGAATGACCATCTTACAGAATATGTCAATGACCACAAAAATGCAGTCGTTTCCTCGCTTAGTATAAAGAAGGCCCTACATGTAATCCATGGAGATGCATTCCCAAATCTGACTAGGAGTTGGAATAGGAGTATATAGGCCTTGTTCTTGATTTTCGTTTTGTCAATGGTGCAGGCAGGTCGAAGGTCCGGCCAATAAAAATACTTTTATAGCACTGCCACTATTTTTGCTACTCTAAAATGTCCAATAACCCGATAGTAGTGCACCTCCCAAATCATATTGGCATGCTCGCTTGAAGGAACACAGAGGTGTCCCTGGTGGTGATGAACCTCATCATTGGGTAATTATATGGGCCTTAATTCACCTCCTAGCTTAGTCAAACCAACTATTCTCACAACTTATTGCATACTTTTGATTATATTTTGTTTATGAGATGAGTTAGAGTTGGATATTTTACTTTATGGTCTAATGTGCATTTAATGTGAGATTTAAGGCTAAAATCAAGGAATTTTGGCAAAGACCTTGGTCAAAACTCGAATGGGACAAGGGAGAGGAATTATAGGAGGCAAATCCTCCTCATCTACTACCCCTCCATTTGAATATTCCTCCATCATCTCGGAGTGCAAACAGCCAAATCATGAGGACTAGAAGAAAGCTGAGCAAGTGAAATTCAAAGCACCAATTTATCTCGAGTTTGGGAGCCAAGTCTCCCTAATTTTAAGGAAGTCGTTAAAGACTTCAGTCGTATAAGTAGAGAGGCCTAGGACCTCGGTAGGATTCGAACAAGTGATTGCAAAACTCTACTTTATTTTCGAGCTGCAAGACTTGTGATAGTTTTGGATGTAATCCATTGTTTTGATAATAAGAATGAGTTTTATTTTGAGCCAGCACTGAGTTAACTCAGAGAGCTGAAGCTCTTAGGTTAGTGCCCAACCCTAGCAGCTAAGGCTCCTCTTTATTGTACATGTATGTTAGCGTAGATTCATGGTTTAATCGTTCATTTGCTTAGGTAGCTGCATTTCCATTACGATAGTGTAGCACATAGATTCATGATTTAATTGTTCATTTGCTTAAGTAGTTGCATTTCCATTACCGCAGTGTAGCGTAGATTGGTTGTGTTTTAGTTTGCTTCCGTTTGTGCCTTTTTCTTTAGTTAGCAGGTTAGCAAGGATTATACCCGTAGATTTCCTTTCACAACAACCCTAACCAACCACCATCAAATGCATGTCACATAGCTTCTTCGTATTCATTTCAACGTTTGAATTTATGCGCTCTAAATCTACATCGTCGGTCTATCTAGCTTAATCCAACAGCTATAGTGTCATGTCAATACTTTATGTGCTCCAAATCTCCACCATCGATCTGTCTAGCTTGATCCAACGGCTATCACGTCGTCTCAATACTTTATGCGCTCCAAATCTCCACCATCGATCTATCTAGCTTGATCCAACAGCTATCGCACAATCTCATGCAGATTCTTGCACGACCGATATCCACTCGAGAGCACGTGAGAAAAGTGGTTTTCTCATGCTACGTGTCACCCAATTAGGCTAATCGCGTAAAATTTTGGAATTTTTCTTATAGGTTTGAGGGCGCGCAAGAAACTGCTTACCGCATACAGAAACCCGCTCCATCATTCCGTGAATTTTTTTACCCTTATGTTGCCACGTGACTTGATGTGATCCATCCATCTATTCACTTCATCTCCACGGTAAGATCTCTGCCATTCATCTTTTGATTAGTCATGTTCGTTCATCTCTTGACTTAAACTTCCCGCAATAAGATCTCCACCATTCATCTTCTGATTAGTCATGTTCGTTCATCTCTTGACTTAAACCTCTCGCGATAAGATCTCTGCCATTCATCTTTCGATTAGTCATGTTCATCCATCTATTGGCTTAACCTCTCACGATAAGATCTTTGCCATTCATCTCTCATTAGTCTTGTTCGTCCATCTATTGACTTAACCTCCCGCAATAAGATCACTTCCATTCATCTTTCGTTAGTCCTGTTCATCCATTTATTCATGTAATCTCCTGCGATAAGATCTCTGCCACTCATCTTCCATTTTGAATGTTTGCTGATTAATCCAATGGTTCCCATGCACTGCTGCTTCGTTACGTCTCCCTTTCACTAATTTCCGTCTTCACTTACTCTTTCGATTAACTCCTTGCATGCTTGATTTTATCAAAAAAAAAACAAAAATGCAAAAACAGATTTAGTTTAGATTCCTTGCTTACACATTAGTTTGGTTTGATGCTCTTTACTTCTGTAACTTAGATAGCAGCATCAAGTTAGTGTTGATTTAGCAATCATGCTTAGTATGTTTACATGGTTAATTAGGATATGGTGTGATTTAGCATTACATGTTGTTGTCTTCATTACTGTAGTAGAGTAGCTCTCTTAGAATAGATTTGCTCTTTCCATCAAATAATCAAGCTTCTTCTAGCTCTATAGAAGTCTGGCTTGGAATCCCTGGGGTCTCTCGCCAAATGAACAAGTGACAACAGGCAGGACCTTCACTTCTACTTGTGCATATAGCACTATCACCTCCAAGTTTGTATGAACCCTGGGCTGATAAGTAAAGTTGGTAGCCCGGGAGCTGTAGCATCCTTGCTGAAATATTGGTGCTCATCACTTTTTGGCGTTGTTTTCGGGGAGGTGTCGGAGTAGAATGTGATTACTGCTTTCTTTCCTTCTATTTCTAGTTGTCAACTTTCTTCCATTAGTTTATTTCTGCAAAAGTAATCTAGTAGCTTCCTTTCTTTCATCTATCATTATCTGCTTTCCTTTCCATTCTGCAAGTAGAATTTCAATTCAGAAAGTAACTTTTCTTTCTATTAGTAGTTTTCATTTAATCAGCAATTTCATTCTGCTAAGTACTTCCAGCTTAAAACAAAAAAACTTATAAAATCCAACCTAAAAACATTTCCTTTCATCCCTCATAGGAGTAGGGACAATTTAGGAAAATTCTTGCCAAATACCCCCACTGCATCCAACAGCCAACCTTCTCTTTTCTTCGGTGGTTGTGAACTAGAGGAACCCTTAGGTGAGAAACCTGATATATTTGAAGAACCTATAGGGGAAGAAGAATAAGAGGAACCCATTCCTACTGAACTAATGGCTGAAAACTAAAATGACAAAGGGAATAGAGAGAGGGTTGAGGGTGCCTTCCCCATCATGGAAACCAATGGGGACACTAAGATGAAGAATATTAAGCCCCTCTGCTCTACCTCATTTCCATGGGCTAACCAAAGAGGACCCTGACACTTTCCTATTTGATTTTGATGTTATATGCCAAAATTATGGCTATACAGATGATGAGCAAAAGTTAAAATTGTTTCCATCTACCCTAAAGGATGTAGCGTTGCGTTGGTTCATGGGTTTTCCTGGAGATAGCATCACAACTTGGGCTCAGATGCAGTAAGATTTTAACAACAAATATAGGGACTACTGTAGGTCAAAGGCTACTAAAGAAGAGATTTTCAGGATGACCATTGGCTAGGATGAATCCTTAGAAGACTAAGAAGAAAGATTCTAACTCAGTTACAAAAGGGCTAGGTGCACACTTGACCCTGAGTCACTAAAGTTGGTCCTTCTTAGAGGAGTAAGGGAAGATCTTGTGCATACCTTGCATCTGTTAGCAGGAGAAGATATCTACCAATTAAACTATGAGGATATCAAGACTGTCTTTAGAAACCATTCTAGGGTAGCCAAGAAAAAGGGTAGGAGTAGTCAACCTATGGCTAATACATCATCTTCCAATTCATCCTATGGCTAGTACTCCCTTAATTCGGCCATTAAGCCCCCAGTTTTGAAAAACTTAGTCGCACTGGCGGATGCGACCGCATTGGGGGCCAAGATTCAAGCCCCTCTGATAAGGTCTCACTCCTAGTCACATTGGGTCCCAGCGACCTAGCTCTAGCCCCCTTATCTTCATCGTGCCCTTGTTCCTATGGTTGTCATGTGTCAAGTAACAAGAAATATTGTAATGTTATGTAAACATTTTGACTAAATCAAATTACTAACAAAATTTTCACAATCCAACTATTGACAACTCATAAACAATAAAATAAATTTATAATTATAAATATACACAATAAATAAAATTATAAATATAGCTTATATATTATTATCTAAGTCAACTTAATGATTAAAATTATAATAAATAAATAATTATTCATTATTCATGTCAAACCTATAATTAAAATTAAAAATTTATAACAAATTAATGCTCAAGTAACAAATATATATATATTATTATATATATGCTTTGAAGACTCCTTGTAATTTGTATTTGGGTTCATGAATAATCACTCAATATAGTTTAAAATTATAAATAAATAAATAATATTCAAACCCTATAATTAAATTAAAAATTAAAAAGTTATAATCAAGTAACAAGAAAATATTATATATATATATATATATGAGAAGAGACTCCTTGTAATTTTCGTTTGCATTGTGAATAATCACTAAAATATAATATAATTTAAGTTTAGGTCATGAATAATCACGAAAATAATTTATATATATATATATAAACACTCATTTAATGATCATTAAAATAAAAATAAAAATAAAAATGGTTCACGTAACCAAAAGATTATATATATATGAACACTCATTTAATGATCATTAAATAAAAATGGTTTATGGTTTAAATCAGAAGATTATATATATAACTGGCCTAAATACAGCTGAGTTTCGAATTTTTTTGTATTGCAAGAGTATAATCTTTTTGTATGGTAAGATTTGTGTTGTGAAAATGTTTTTTTTTTTAAATTTGTGTTTGTGTAAATTTTTTGTATTTCAAGATTTGTCTTTTAATGATTGAGACGAGGTTCGAGAGTTTCTAATGTTTGACGTATAAGGTCTTCGACAGATTAGGCTTCGAAATCTATTGTCGTTTTTACATTTAAAGTTGCAGTTTTGGATTAAATTGGAGAAAAGTCCACAATTAAGGTTGAACCATGGAATGTCATTATACACATCATAATAATCATGAGAAGGCATTTCCTCCCTGCCTCATAATGATGACAAGGCATTTCCTCCCTGCCTCATAATGATGACAATGCAATTGAAAGGGGGTTGTGGCTTCCACTTCAAAAATGATGACAATGCAATTGAAAGGGTGTTGTGGCTTCCACTTTGTCTAGTGCAATGCATGCACTTTGGTCATGTTAATGGTGAGGGTGTTGTGGCTTCCACTTTGTCTAGCGCAATGCATGCACTCTGGTCATGTTAATGGTGATGGCAAGGGAGACGCCATTTGAACCTTGTGGAAAGCAAAGGAGAGCACAAGAGGTATCAATTGGCAATCAAAGTGGCTTGTCTCCACGCTTAACCATAATTGGAATTGAATTTGGCTCTAAATTCACGACATCATTGTGCAAGCAAGCAGCCCACCATGGAAACTTCCACTAGACAATTCTATCACTCAAGGCTCACGCAAAGTTCAACTCCTCTGGCATTTCAAGCTCCAATCATGTTTTCAACGCCTCTCTACCAAGTATAATTACAGCTTTTGGTCTGCGAATTATTGACTCGTCGGTGCTCAATTTCTTGGCATTGGCAATAATCAGCATCCCAAAGCATGCATTGCTCTGAAAGTTGTTGTGCTTATATATACAAGCTTCTCCTCGTCAACTTCCATCATAGCACTCGAGCTCAGCCTCTCCGTGGAAATCTCTCTGCATTGTTAAGAATACTCTCTATTTGTCCTTGTTTCATCTCTCTTTTTGCAGAGATCTATTCAATTGTGGGCTCATTAGATTTTGGGTTCATGTCTTTTTCCGGGGCATTTACAACGATGCTCCATTTTTTTGTGGCCAACACTCTTTTTTTTTTTAGCTAAATCTCACCTCTCTCAATCCATTATTTACACTCGTGTCCTCCTTTCTTTATGTTGTATTTCTGCCTTTCGCTCCACCTCAAATTTCCTCTTTCTTGGGCTTATCTAGACCTTCATCTGGGGGCCTTTCCTGGACAAGCCTCCAACCATTCTCCCCTATTAGGCTCTCCACATCACTGACCTTAGTCTTTTCAATTGCTCCTTCTAGGTTGTACCCATCTCACTTTAGCTCTTCCACCTGGTCATCCCCCCATGCCTCCCCAAATTCCTATGTTGTGTTCCCTTATCCTTTTGTCCTTACCTTGTTCTTTCATGCAAGAGTGCCCCACGACAGATCAACAATTAGATGCAAAGGGGGTAGGGAAGGGCACATCTCCGTCTAGATGGACCGCCATGTTGCCTCCACCTCCCATCTCCATGCGCAAGCCCAAGCTCGTGACTCCACTACTCGATATCAAAAAATTAATCCAGAATTGGTTCAGCAAGATATTGCTTGATTGGAAACCAAAGTGTGCCATGACCGACATTTTATTCTAGACCCCCATGTTGATGCTGCCACTCATGACTAGATCCCTAATACAGAGACCTCCATTCAGTCATGATTTTCTTAGTACATGCAAGTGGTCAATGTTCACTGGCATACCAAAATTCTCATGGGGACAAAATCAACCGTATTGATCACAAATTGACTATTCTGGCTAGGAGATTAGCTAACATCTCCTTTTTCTCAGAGGATGGTGACCACCAGTCACACATGCCTAGAGGTTGTCACCCATTGTTTTCAAGATGCTCAAGTTAGACAAAGTCTTAGTAACCTCAAAACTCTGGAACCTATGCTACTGGTCTGGTTTCCCTTCAGCCAGACCAGTAGCAAACAATATTGGTTACCTCGTATATAATATAGTTATAATTATTCATAAATTATAGTAACTGGTCCAGCTATTGCAGTAATTACAAATTTTTAAACCATGGCAGTTGGTCACTGTAGTAAAGAAATTTATACTTTATAACAAGTTGGTCATTGTTGGTCATCGCAGAAAAGACGCTCTGCTTTGTGACGTGACTTAGTAATGGATAAAATGATAGGTAACTATAGTACCTACGGATCTTTCAAACAATAGTAGGGCATTGAGGCAAATATATTGGACATATAGTATCTAAATTCCAACGCCAGCTGATCTAAGACAATTGACTGTGGATGCAAGACTTCAAACTACGTTTTAGCCCATAGAAATGCATATTCAGTACAAGACTGCTTGTTGATAGCTTGTGTTTCTCCGCCGATGTAATCAAGCTTCAAGCTGTAACGATAATTTGCATTCAGGTTTTAAACCTGTTGCCGCTTTGTTACCCTTCCTAAAAATGGTAGATGGCATTGCTGACTTCAAACAGCCATGGACAATTACTCAATATACCGAACACAAACCATCAATAGAGTGAATGAGAAGGATCCCACTTTATCAACAAGCTGTTCTATCATTTTGAAGAACAAATCTATATGGGCAGAGAACATTGACATTCTAAAGAACAAGGGTCACACTAGAGGGTTCCTTGGAATAACTTTTCATTTAGAAGGTTCAAAGCAACGCTTCGCTTTCAGACACTGTTTGTTCTAATCAAACAAGCTACAAAATCAAAACCAAATTATGCCCATTGCTTTTTCATGTCAAGCGAAAAACTGTAGAGGCCATTCTCTAAGTATATGCCCATTCAAGGACATCTCGTGAAATTAAACCACTATGTATTACTGTTTAACATGCTGCATGGAAACAAATCAGGATACAATTTCCAGAATGCCCCTGTAACCATGAAGACGCAGGATTTCCCCTTGGGTTCCATGGACACCCATTTGTCGAGTTCTTGTGATTGAGCTCATCGCATCCATGCAGAATGAAGTTGTAGTTTTTGTAGTGCTTAAGGAGAGCTAAAAGACCATGTCAGTGAACATGGTGTCACCATCCATCCACCAGATGATTCCACCTCCAGATGGGTTAGCACGATCTACTGTGATGATGAAAGATTTGAAAAGGCACCATTAATTTGACCAGCAGTTGATGTGTCTGCAAACAACCAAGATGGGTAAATGGACAATGATAAATTGCAGGTTTCAACGGACGGTAGACAAAAATAATTTTCCAAACCTAGGGCGCCACAGAGCTTCGTCAAAGCATCCTACAAGTAATCCAGTGGGCAAATCCTGCAAGCAGATACAATTTACTGACAGTTATCAAGCAAGTGTGGTAAACCACGGGTGGCATCCTCTAATTAAAAGCCAATAAATTAATTACTGGTGGGGTTTGGTTGACTGCCATTCTACAAAAGCTTTCCCCAACATATGCCTTTGGCATAAAGATATATTGTTATTAAATTTTTCAATATTTTAAATATTTTTAGGTCAATAAATTTTGTTTTTGGAATTTTTACTATTTCCAAACTAGTTTCAGTTCCAGCTTTTCAGATCAACCAATTCAATTACCAGTCCAATCCCGATAACACTGGAAAGATATCATTGGAAAAGAGTGATGTGATCAGAAATTTCAAATGTGAAACACACTCGTTACTAGATGATCACGGAACATTATGATTGGGGTAGAAGTAATGTAAAATACTCTCATTGTTAAAGAATTATGAGGCATTGTCATTGGGGCACAAGTAATTTCTCGTGAAGCAGATAGAGGATACATTAGTTAAGGATAATAAAGCATTGGCCATAACTAGCATTTCAATTGCTAATAAAGTTATATCTCGTCTTATTGATGTATGACGCTAATGACACTAGGGTTTTGCGTTTGAGAAGCTAGCTGTACTATTTGAGGCCATCTGAAAGTAGCTAAGATTGGTGAGTGCATGACAGTGATTGAAAAAACAAAAAGGAATATTTGAATGTTGTAGGAGAGAAGATAAGAAAAAGAAATCACAGTAACCATCTTATTATACAGCGTGCCAAGACAATTTCATAACAAACTTGAGCTTATCTGCAAGGAAACAAAATTCAACGTTAGAAGATATAAATAACCTTTAGTTTATAAGAACAAAGAGAGAAAATGCGTGAAGATGAAAGCTCCATAGAACACATGAAAGATTAAGTCAAAGCACAAAGAAACAACCTTGTAGAAAAGAGGACAATGTCAAAAAGCCCATGGACAAGCAATAACAAAATATGAATCGGTAATTCTGCACTAAATTAATTTTTTGGCAAATATGGTCAGATAAAAAAAGGATGTCTCAAATTGCAAAATATGAATACAGAATTGAATTTAATAATGTTGTGCAAGGAACAAAGAAAACGTTTTGAATTTAATAATGTTGTGTAAGTAATAAAGAAAACTTTTTTTTATTGCTATAGGAGTTCAAGGAAATGGCGTCCACCATAGTTGCAGGTCTTTAAGCAATTAGCACAACTGACAGCCAAAAAAGATTGTCCAACTATTCTATGTTTCAGAGCTTTTGGCCAAAATCCAGCCATACAATTCTGGGTAAAATTGTGATCTTTGGCTGTTTAAGATGTGTTTTTGATTGCATAAATGGATTCAACACCCTCAAAAACCACTGGAGCACCTGGATTGTGCAAATTACACCTGGATATTTGTCTGGCCTAAAAAAATTCAAATTAAGGGATGAAAGATTTGACATTGAAGAGACCAAAACCTCATGTTGATAAGGAAGTTAAATATAGTATATGATCTACCATTCATAAGTAATTTTGTTGTGGCTCGCATGAAAGCACCATCAAATCCTATTTGAGACTAACACTGCATGGAGAGTTAAACAAAGACAACAAAGGCAAAAAACATAGATTCAAACTTAAAATGGAAAAATGTAAAAATGTCATTAAAAAACTTTGGGTTGCAATAACTAATGCCACTATTTAATTATAAAATTAAATTAAATTAGAGTTTAAAAAAAATATATCAAAAATATAAAACCTGAAGAGACCTAGTTCAGTAAAATAGTAATGGGCTTTTAGTAATGGTGGCCTAGTGTATAAACAACTAGGGGTTTTTAGCAATAACAGACAAGCATATAACAAAGAATTTTCCACACTGGCAAAGGGGTCTTCCATATTATACAATGTCGGACAGATGGGAGATGATATCTTTCAATAGCAGGTCCTGATTATGCATCCAGTGGGCAGCCCATATTCCAAAGATTTATCCTTCATCGTCATTCATTTTCCTCTTGATTCTATCAGCGTAAGGGTTTTGCAGGTTCAGTTAGAGATACTGGACGATTTGTATTTGAGCAGATCCATAGATGAGAGGGACCATCACGCTGAGGCTCTCGCCCATGTTGTTAAGTACTCTTGCAGTGAAAATGAACTTTTGTCTTTTGTCAGTCATGACCCTAGACGTGATGAGAGAAGTCAATGTTCCTTGAGGGAAACAAACCCTCGATCCCCTAGGACCTGGTTCGAATTGCTGTGTTTGAAATATAGAACCTCTCGGACAGTGCAGGTATCTGGAATTAGCTCCCAGCATATCAAAGGTTGCATGCCAAGTGTTTGAACGTTGAAGAAGTTTCTGTCCAACCAGTGTTTGCTGAAACTTCTATTACAAGGGCCAGGTTTCAGATTACAGTTATGGTATAGTCTTTTCTAGGGTATACCATACGTTTGTGAGTGGATTATGGGGATGGGTTAAAAAAGAAATGGGAGCTTTTACAAGGAATTCCTACGGACCAATAGCAACACCTTTTATAGGGTAAGCAAATAGAAGACCAATCTAAACTGTTAAACTGTTAAACTATGGCTTACGCATAGAATCAACCATCAATTTTGTACTATGATGATTAATCATTACATGGAGAGGTGGGCCCTAGGGTGTCTTCAACTTCAAAGCCCGTTACCTTCAAGGATGTTATAAAAAGCAAACCTTCTAATTCTGCTGCCCTGAATTCTCATCTATCCAGAGTGTATATTGTGGATAAATCTGAAGCCGTGCCAAAGTTGGAGACCTTTAGGCCAGATGTCAAAGCCTTACTTTCATTTTACCAATCCCCTTTAGTAATACCCAAATTCGAACTGGACAAAGTATTGTGCAGGTTATATCTACTTGACGAGTTTCCAATCCTGTTGACTATAAAAAAAAAAATATTATAGGAGGCAGAGCAGGTCGTTTTGTTACCTCATGGTTTCCCTCATTAGATCCTACTACTATGTCTATAACAAAAATGCAAGTTTGGGTTAATCTCCCAAATTTGCCTCTTCATTTTTGGCACTTTCCAGGTTTTAAAAATATCAACAATACTTTGGCCATTTACATCAAGACGGATCTAGAACAGGTTCACCTGGGTTTGTACATGTATGCTAGAATATGTGTTGAGATAACAAAAATGCAAGTTTGGGTTAATCTCCCAAATTTGCCTCTTCATTTTTGGCAGTTTTCAGGTTTTAAAAATATCAACAATACTTTGGCCATTTACATCAAGATAGATCTAGAACAGGTTCACCTGGGTTTGTACATATATGCTAGAATATGTGTTGAGATAACAAAAATACAAGTTTGGGTTAATCTCCCAAATTTGCCTCTTCATTTTCGGCACTTTTTAGGTTTTAAAAATATCAACAATACTTTGGCCCTAAGTTGCAGGAAACGTTGGAGAAGGGTTTCCGGCCAGAAACGAAATGGAAACTCGTACCGTACAGCCTAGAAACGTGTTTCCAGCCGTACTGGCCTGTTTCTCAAGGAGGAAACGTGGCCAGTACAGCTGGAAATGAGTTTCCAAGCCCTACGACGAAGTTTCCTCTCCTAACTTGATTTTTTTTTTTTTGCGCTTCTAATTTTTTATTGAGTGACTAAAATATCTTCTGGATAGTTCTAGATGCCTATAAAGTTATAAAAAAGAGGATTTTTTTTGGGTGGGGAAGCCTAATGTTCAAGCCTATGGCGCTAGTGTTGATATGCAATTCATGTTAATGTTAAATTCTTAAAGTTCATTTCATCATTTTACTTAAATTTTTAACATTACCATGAAATGACTCAAGATGTCTGAGAGTGGTTTCGCCCTAATTGGGTTTCATATGGAGAAAGTAAAATTTTAGATCTCACTCAAAATCCAGCAGACTTATCTGTTTTTCAGGATTTCAGGATTGAGGGGATTGCAATGTTTTCATTGGATTTTATCATGTACTAGGGTATGGAACTTGTATTTAATCAAGAGAACCAAACCCTCTATGCAGAGGAGACTCCCAATAATCAAGAGCACGTAGGGTACTAGGGTATGGAACTTGTATTTAATCAAGAGCACTAAGGTCATTCGACTATGTAGGAGGAGAATCCCAATCAAGCATGAGACAAGAAACTAAAAATTTCTCATGGCTGATTTTGGATATTGCTATTTTCATTATGTGATCATTCATGAGTAAATGTCATGTAAATTTAGCGACTTATAGTTTATGCATTGACAATTGACAATTTAATCATAATGTAATAAATTAGAATGTATCATATATGCTTTATGATTGCACATATTTCCCCATTTCCAAAATTTGGGGGACTCACGTTTCGTACCCATGCCCGTTTCGAAAACTCGTACCCATCTCCCCATTTCATGCAACTTAGCTTTGGCCATTTACATCAAGACAGATCTAGAACAGGTTCACCTGGGCTTGTACATATATGCTAGAATATATGTTGAGATTGACATTAGCCAAGGTCTGCCAGACAATATTCTCGTACAGCAGAACTATTTTTGATGGGTTCAGGTTTTCAGTAATGAGCATACTACTTTTCAATGTTGACTCTACCAATAAATAGACATCTTTAAGATTCATGTCCTCAAACATATGCCTGCTCAAAAAGGAACGAAGGACATAAATCTAAACCAAAAAGATGGCAAGAATGTTAACAACTGTATCTAGATGATAACGACACACAAATCGTTGCCAATAAGAAGAACGCTGTTTTCCTAAAAATACTGAAAGAACAGCTCGTCCTCCCTCAACGGACAGGGAAGACAGAATACCAAACATTCCTCCTCAAAGGTAATAGCTATATATGAAGCCCCACACCCCCCACAAGGGATCTGAAAGGACTTAATAAAACCAAAATCTCTAATTCCCATAAAGAATTGGTTCCCCCTACAAATATTAACGTCCCACCTTCTGCAATACAGTTAGTCACCCATGGGGGAGGCACAAGATTAAAAAGGAAAGAGAAAATGGGTGAGAATGAGAATTATTTTCTGATGGGACAGAAATGGCATGAGGTTAAAAGGAAGGAAAGACAAAATGGGCAAGAATGAGAATTACTTTTTTGAAGGGACAGAAATGAAATGTACGTCCCACCTTCTGCAATACAGTTACTCACCCATGGCCCATGGGGGAGGCACAAGGTTAAAAAAAAGGAATGAGAAAATGGGTGAGAATATTTTCTAAAGGGACAGAAATGGCATGAGGTTAAAAGGAAGGAAAGACAAAATGGGCAAGAACGAGAATTAATTCTTTTTGAAGGGGCAGAAATGAAATGTAAATTATGTATGTAATTTTACTCTTGTGAGTGCACTATGAATATGAACAGTGTAATTTCCATTTAATTTTGGAATAGAAATGGCAATTTTTTATTGCAAATTTAAAAATAATAATAATAATAATAATTATAAGAATAGCTTCGGCGTAAATCACATAAAAATGACCTTTGTCGACGCGTTTCGAACCAACTAGTGTGGTTCATCGTCAGGACAAGTTGAAGACATCGATCTGGCCTAGCAAGTTAAATACCCTGAGCAGAGACTCCAACGGCTAGATAACAACTATCTTTGACCCTAAGGCCCAGTCCAACTTTTCTTAATAAATTTAATATTATTATTATTTCTATAATACTAAAATTGATAAAACAATACAATATTTTTAGAATTTAGTGAAATTAGGTGTGTTGACTAGAAATATACGTAATTTATTTAATTAGATGACATTAGGTTAATAATAAATTAATATTAATGGTTGTTCAAAAATTAATTTTTAGTTTGAAAGATTTCTTTTGAATAATTTAAATTATTATTATTACATTTACTATATTAAAATTAATAATATAATAATCTATTTATCGAATTTAGTAAAATTAGTTATGATGACTAGTAATATACCTAATTAAGGTATTAATAAAATAGTACCAATGAATATTATATATTTTTTTATTGATTGATTAAGTGATTTCTTTAGGTTACCTAAATAAATTACATATTCTTATTTCTAAAATAATAAATAATAATATCAAAGGTAATTTAAAAACAATAATAGAATAAATAATGCCAAAGATAATTTAAAAACAAAGAGTGTTTATTTAATAAACTAAAAACTAAAAGATGCATGAATTATTAACTATAGTTATGTAATATTAAACCTATTTATGTTTATAAGATTTATTACATTTACCACGTATTAATAATATTCATAAGAGGTTCGATTTGAAAATTAAATAAATTTATTTTATTTATTGAGATAATATATATACACACACACACATATATATATATATATATTGCTTGATCATATCACATTGCGATAGGAAAGATGAAGGGGGGCCATACTTCTAACTGCTAGGTCAAGGAGCTGTAAATAAATACCAACAGGTAGTAATCACAACTGGAAAAAAGACAATCACATGAATAAAGGAATACATCATGATCTGGATATCCTACTAATAATGATGCTATGAAAAAACTAATTAACGACCAACACAGGAAAAAGACCTACATCAAAAATTGGTAAAATCAAAAAGGATTAATGGCAACAAACATACATTAATAATACTAGAAACCTCGAGAAGATTAAACTGCACAATCATGAAGAAAGCATCCTGGAAGAACAGAGAGGGGAGGAAGAAACCCTAAGACGACAGGGCGGGGATCCAATTTCTACTGACCTTCCAGCCATCATCTCTGTTGAGATTGATGGGTCTACGCTCAATTTCAATAGCTTCCCTTAGCTTGCGATGATGGAAACGATCCACCCTGGCAATGACTTTGGCCTCCTCGATGCAAACGTGATGCTTGGTCTTGTCCTCATGCTCTGCTAGGGCTGAGGATTTTGTTCTCCCATGCCTCAAATCTGCTGCATGCTCGCAAATTCTCTGCTGGATGGAGTGTCCAGTTTCCCTTATATAGGGTGTCCCACAGTAGCAAGGAATCAGATACACACCCTTCATGTCCTTGGGGTTAACAGGATCCTTCACCGATCTCAGGGAATTACGGATGGTTCTGAGGGGTCGGAAGGTGGAGGGAATATCAAACCTTCTAAGGATACGCGCAATTTTGTCTGTGGTCCCTTGGACATAGGGTAGATGGACACCTAGCTGGCGCTCCTTAGGCTCTTTCTTAATCAACGCATTTTTAGATGCTTTAAGGAAAGCTTTCCGACCTAGGTGCCTACTATACCCGTTTTCCACAAAGACATCAAGGAGGTGGGATCTCTCTCTATCCAGGTTCGCATTATCAGAAATCCTGAGGGCACGCATGGCTAGAGTGTTAAGAACACCCATCTTCTGAGCCGGGAAGTGATGGGAATCGGCATGAAGATATTGCTCTGTGTGCGTTTCCTTACGGAACACTGCGTGGGAGAGAGAGCCGTCCTTCTTCCTAGAAATAAGAATATCCAAGAAAGGGAGGCTGCCATTGACCTCTTTTTCCATGGTGAACTTAATAGCCGAGGATTGGCCGTTGAGGTGATCAAGGAAACGATCCAGCTCCTCCTGGCCATGGGGCCAGATGACATTAGTGTCATCAACATACCTCTTCCAAAGCTTAGGAAGGAGACGAGCCGAGGCAAGAGCTTTGGCCTCGAAATCTTCCATGAAGAGATTTGCCACGATCGGGGAGAGGGGGGAACCCATGGCAACACCACAGGTCTGCTCGAAGAACTCTCCCTCGAAACAGAAGAACGTGGAAGTGAGACAAACTTCAACCAGATGAGCGGTATCCGGGTCTGTTAAGCGCTTGATCACTTCCATGGCCTCTTTTATAGGAATGCAAGTGTACAGGGAGACCACGTCAAAGCTGACTAGAATGTCTTCGGGGTCAAGCCTGATATCCTTGAGCTCCATGATGAAGGATGCAGAGTCCTTTACGAAGGACTCAGTGCAGCCCACCAGGGGCTTAAGCTTAAGAGCCAGAAACTTGGCCAGAAGGTAGGTCGGACCTCCGATGGTGTTGACAATTGGCCTTAGAGGGACCCCTTCTTTATGGATTTTGGGCACCCCATAGATTCTAGGAGCGATGGGATTGCTCTCAATGAGCTTACGGGACAGGGCACCCACTGAGTTACTAGACTTGATGGCGTGAGCCACTGTCCTAGAGATTTTCTTAAGAGGGTTTTTGGCAAGTTTTTTATAACTGCCACTGTTGTGAAGATGATCCAGCATCTTCCTACGGTAATCGTCTTTGTTGAGGATGACCGTAGCCCCTCCTTTATCTGCTTTAAGGACCACAATATCCTCATTCTGATTTAAGGACTTAAGGGCAAAGAACTCCTCCTTACTGAGGTTCCTCCGAGGGGGTCTAGCCTTCCTAAGGACCACAGCACAATCTTGCCTGATGGTGTCCTTAATATTATCAGGCAGATCCCTGATTCCATGTTCCACGTCACAGATAATGTCATCAACAGGGATTTTCTTAGGGGCCAGGGCAAAGTTTAAGCCCTTACCTAAAAGACTAAAAACTGACGGGGAGAAGGAAAAGCTTGAAAGGTTGACAACCTTCTTATTCTGAGAAGACGAGAGAGGAGGAACCTTTCTGCTGAGATTCTCCTGCTCTTTGTTAAAGATGGGAGCAACATGACAATCAATACTATTATGAGAATCACCTACATAATCATCATTAATAAAACAAATAGAATTATCAACTACCTCATTGACATTACCTAGATTATTAATGTTATTAAAAGGACTCAAATTATCTATCTTATCCTCCTTATTGAACTTATTATTATTATTCACCAAATTTTCTAAATTATCATTATTCCTTCTCCCCGTCAGTTTTTAGTCTTTTAGGTAAGGGCTTAAACTTTGCCCTGGCCCCTAAGAAAATCCCTGTTGATGACATTATCTGTGACGTGGAACATGGAATCAGGGATCTGCCTGATAATATTAAGGACACCATCAGGCAAGATTGTGCTGTGGTCCTTAGGAAGGCTAGACCCCCTCGGAGGAACCTCAGTAAGGAGGAGTTCTTTGCCCTTAAGTCCTTAAATCAGAATGAGGATATTGTGGTCCTTAAAGCAGATAAAGGAGGGGCTACGGTCATCCTCAACAAAGACGATTACCGTAGGAAGATGTTGGATCATCTTGACAACAGTGGCAGTTATAAAAAACTTGCCAAAAACCCTCTTAAGAAAATCTCTAGGACAGTGGCTCACGCCATCAAGTCTAGTAACTCGGTGGGTGCCCTATCCCGTAAGCTCATTGAGAGCAATCCCATCGCTCCTAGAATCTATGGGGTGCCGAAAATCCATAAAGAAGGGGTCCCTCTGAGGCCTATCGTCAACACCATCGGAGGTCCGACCTACCTTCTGGCCAAGTTTCTAGCTCTTAAGCTTAAGCCCCTGGTTGGCCGCACTGAGTCCTTCGTGAACGACTTTGCATCCTTCATCATGGATCTCAAGGATATCAGGCTTGACCCTGAAGACATTCTAGTCAGCTTTGACGTGGTCTCCCTGTACACTTGTATTCCTATAAAAGAGGCCATGGAAGTGATCAAGCGCTTAACAGATCCGGATACCGCTCATCTGGTTGAGGTTTGTCTC